>JAHHZJ010002718.1:0-183469 GCA_021437245.1 Aegilops speltoides | reverse complement strand
TAACCATTGTATTTCAGTGTTGCTCGTGTTTACTCTTTTGCATGTCTATCACTCCGGCGACACCTTGTGATAGAGGCGAAGTGTCCGTCTTTCGATGAGATGGTGGATTTCGCTTTGGTGGAAGTCGACTTTGGCGATTCGACTCTGACGTCTGAGGGCGTCGCGCCTATATGTCGCTAAACCAACTCCGGAGGTTATTGACCACGCCGGGCTCGATCAACGACCACGAGGTCTATTTCCTGCGAGCAAGCGAAGAACAAGCAAGAAACTGAGATTAATCTGGATATTGCGAATATAAGATGAAAGCTTTATTGATCAAGGTGGGGTTACGTGGCGCCTTTATGCAGTCGTTGAACACAAGCGAAATGCGTGAAGTTGCAGCTATGGCGAACTTTTGATCTAAACAAAACCCAAAGTCTAAGCGGTGCCCTAAGGGCTGTATATATGGGGAAGAGGAGAATTTCGTGGCCCTTGAGGTGGGGTCAAAACCAACCCTATCTCTTGTTTCCCCACACATACGGACTCTAAAATAGCCTATACTTAAGTATTTCGAAATTACATGGGCTGGCCCAATAATAAGGTGACGCAGCACCTAGAATAGCCTATGGGCGAATATTATGAAGTGGCATCTTGTATATTTCGTCCAAGGCTTCATGCACTCCATATGGTGGCTTCAAAGTCTGAAATCATCACTTGTAACTCCGTTCTTGATCCCCTTAGCATGCCATCAACTCCATGCGTGTTCTTGCTCAATGTTCATCCTTCTCCAAGCTAGGCCCTTCATTTGTAAGCAAAACAAATGTATCCAATTTAAGCACATCATATTCTCATGAACATTAAAATCATTACCAAGCGAAAAGTACACAGTAATTTAATTGGCGTCTTGTGACTCTAGTAATTGGTCCCGTATATATAGCATGGGGGCTGTGGGTGTAACAATGGTATTGATGTCCTCATCATCCTCCCTTCTTGAAATGAAGTCGTCCTCGTGGAGCTCATCTTCCTCACCCAAATAAGGCTTCAAATCTGCAATGTTAAAGTGGGACTAACCCCAAAATCTGCGGGCAGCTCAAGTTTATATGCATTATCATTTATTTTCTCCAACACCTTAAAGGGACCAGCAACACGTGGCATTAGCTTTGATTTGCGCAAATCGGAAATCTATCCTTACATAAATGTAACCAAACAAGATCTCGGTGCAAACACAACATGTTTTCTACCCTTATCTCCGACAAGTTTATATTTAGCATTCATCGCTCAATGTTTTCCTTAGTTAACTCATGCACTTTTAAAATCAATTCAACGTTCTTTAGCATCAAAATTAACCTTCTCGAAGATGGAAGAAGCAACAAATCAATAGGTGCACGGTGGAAACCATACACAATTTCAAAAGGGCACATCTTAGTAGTAGAATGCAATGAGCGATTATAAGCAAATTCAATATGAGGCAAGCATTCCTCCCACATTTTCTTATTATTCTTTAGAACAGCCCTAAGCATAGTAGACAATGTTCTATTGACTACTTGGTTTGTCCATCGGTTTGGGGGTGACAAGTAGTACTAAAAAGTTTAGTCCCCAACTTGCCCATAAACATCTCCAAAGTGGCTAAGAAATTTAGTATCACGATCTGAAACAATAGTATTTGGCACACCATGCAAGCGAATAATTTCACGAAAGAACAAATCAGCAACATTGACAGCATCATCGCTTTTATGACATGGTATAAAGTGTGCCATTTTCGAGAATCTATCCACGACAACAAAGTCCATAGATATATCCTCCCAAGGAACACTAGGTACAGGCAAAGGCATATATAAACCATGAGGATTGAGTCGTGACTTAGCTTTTTGACATGTAGTGCAGCGAGCAATAAAGCGCTCAACATCCGTCTCATCTTTGGCCAAAAGAAATGTGTAGCAAATCGTCTTCCGTCTTCTTCACGCCAAAGTGTCCCATTAGTCCTCCTCCATCGCCTCCTGCAACAACAAAAGGCGAATGAGCTAGCTGGAATGCATAGCTTGTTACGGAACACAAATCCATCATTAATGACAAACTTGTTCCATGTTCTTCCTTCTTTACAATTCTGCAATACATCTTTAAAATCAGCATCATGCACATATTGATCTTTGATGGTCTCCAAACCAAATATTTTGAAGTCAAGTTGTGAAAGCATAGTATAGCGACGAGACAATGCATCGACAATAACATTTTCTTTACCCTTCTTGTGTTTAATGACATAAGGAAAGTCTCAATGAATTCAACCCATTTAGCATGTCTCGATTCAGTTTATCTTGACTTTTAATATGTTTCAAAGATTCATGATCAGAATGTATAACAAATTCTTTGGGCCATAAATAATGTTGCCATGTTTCTAAAGTCCGAACAAGAGCATATAATTCTTTATCATAAGTAGAGTAATTCAGACTAGGCCCTCAATTTTTGGAGAAAAGTATACAACAGGTTTGCCATCTTGTAATAACACACCTCCTAATCCAATTCCACTAGCATCACATTCAAGCTCAAAAGTCTTATTAAAATCAGGAAGTTGGAGTAAAGGGCATGTGTCAACTTATCTTTCAACACCGTGAAGGCTTCTTCTGTCGGTACCCCAAACAAAAGGCACATCCTTCTTTCTAAGCTCGTTGAGAGGTGCAGCAATGGTGCTGAAATCTCTCTAAGCGCCTATAGCAACCAGCGAGGCCAAAAACTCCTCACTTGTGTGACCGTTTTGGGTTGCGGCCAACTCTCAATAGCTTCAATCTTGGCTTTATCAACTTCAATTCCTGTGGAGTAACAACATAGCCAAGAAAAGATACTCGATCGGTGCAAAGGTGCACTTCCCAAGGTTACCAAACAAGCGTGCATCACGTAGAGCATGAAAAACAACACGTAAATGTTCCAAATGTTCTTCAAAAGATTTGCTATAAATCAGTATATCATCAAAATAGACTACCACAAATCGTCCAATGAAAGCACGTAAAACTTCGTTCATTAATCTCATGAAAGTACTAGGTGCATTAGTTAACCCAAAGGCATGACTAACCACTCATATAATCCAAACTTAGTTTTAAATGCTGTTTTCCATTCATCTCCCAATTTCATCTGAATTTGATGGTATCCACTCATAAATCAACTTTGGAGAATATTGTAGAGCCACTCAATTCATCAAGCATATCATCTAGCCTAGGAATAGGGTGGCGATAACGAATAGTAATATTATTGATGCCTCTACAATCAACACACATCGTGGCGTACCATCCTTTTCGGCACTAGAATAATAGGAACAACACAAGGACTAAGGGATTCGCGTATATAACCTTTGTCGAGCAGCTCCTGTACTTGACGCATAATCTCCTTCGTCTCCTCTGGATTGAGTGCGGTATGGTGCACGGTTGGGTAATGATGCAGGGAATTAAGTCAATTTGATGCTCAATCCCTCGAATAGGTGGTAATCCGGTGGCACGTCTTGTGGAAAGCGTCGTGAACTCTGCAAAATGTTAGTGACAGCGGGGGCAAGAGGAAACACGTCCTCGAATGAAAATAATGCCTCTTTGCACACAAAAGCATAGCAAATAGATTTGCTAAAATCTAGCTCATCAATATCAGATTTGGTGGCAAGTAAACATGCACTTTTCAATTTAATTTCTGAAACAACGATAGATGGTTTATTATTAGGCTTCATGTGTTGCTCAAATTCTTTTGCCACAATCTGATTTTCACTCTTATTTTCTCTGTTTTGCTTTATTAGCTCTATTAATATCATCTTTCAAAATGGACTCAGGAGTCATAGGAAGCAAAGTAATATTTTATCCTTATGAACAAGAGTATCTTGATTGTTTCTACCATGGTGTCTGAATTTTTATCAAATTGCCATGGTCTACCAAGTAACAAGGAACATGCTTGCATAGGTACCACATCACAATCAACATAATCAGCATATGTAGAGATACTAAAATGCACACGAGCAGTCGTGTTACCTTCACCTTGCATTGTTGTTGAACCATTGGATGTAGTAAGGATGTGGATGTGGTCTTGTGGTGAGATAGCTTCTCCACCATCTCCATGCTAGCCAAGTTGTTGCAGCTCCCTCCATCTATGATGGCCTTGAATAGAGCGTTCCTTCACAACTCCTTTGTATGGAACAAATTATGCCTCTGATTTTGCTCAGCTTGTGTAACTTTGCACACTCAAAACACGTTGAGCAACTAAACATTCATACTGTCGGCATCTTGACAGCCATGTATTGTGTCTCATGATCGAATCATCTTCACCGTGTTCCTCATGTGTAATAAGAGCCAAAGTCTCCTCATCATAGTCACTAGCGGACTCATACCCACCATCCTCGGTAGCAATCATCACTGCAGCTGAGATTTGCATTCTCTCATAAAATGTCCTCTTCCCTTACATGACGACAAATAATATCACTTGTGTGCCTGTTGGCGCCATGGAAGAAGAAGAGCTCTGTCTGCAGGCCAGCGGTGTGCTCTTGGCGGATAGTGGTGGTTGTGCCTGCTTTCTTGTATCACGGTTGGAGGTGGCTTTGAAGGAGGTGATGGTGCGGTGGAAGTAGATGATGCCGTGGTGTCCATGATGAAGGTCGACCTGCGAGAAAAGTTAGTGGCGCCAATGCACATCGATCCTGCACTTCACGTTCAGCTTTACAAGCAAGATGGAATAAGCAGTGATATTATTATAATCCTTATAGTCTAGAATGGTGCGAATCTCTCTATTTAATCCACCCGAAAGCGTGCAAGCATAGCTTCATTCTCCTCAACAATACCACATCTAATCAAGCGGTTTGTAATTCTGATAATATTCTTCTCAAATTTTTCCTTGTCTTAAAAGCTGCAATTTTGAAGTAATTCACGTTGATAATATGGTGGAACCAGCAGTCGCATAGCAGTTTCCAAAGCAGCCCAAGTAGGCTGGAGCAGGATATAATCTACAATGTTCAGACCACCAAACACATGCAAAGCTAGTGAAAGCACAAGCAATGACGAGAACACGTCTCTCCTCGGGATATTGTAAACATGTAAATCGTTGTTCAGTTTCTAACTCCCAAGTAAGATATATATCGAGGAACATATCTACCCTCAAATGGTGGAATATTCAATTTCAGTTTAGGGACATGGACATGATCTCGTGCACGAGGGAGCCCTAACATTGCCATTATTTGCATGTGGGCGACACGGTGGTTGTGGTCTTTGGTGGTTGCCGTGGTTACGATGTTGATCAACCTCATCCTCGTAATCTTCCACATAATCATCCTCGTCTGTACCAGCAGCAGCGATGGCGAGAGCCAAAGAAGCACCAACAGCGATGGCTTGGCGGCACGAAATTTTGTCTGGCTCAATAGGAACCGGCTGAGCTCGTCCATCTGATTCGGAAGGGCGTAGTTGTTGTGTCGTTGAGGAGGTGCGATAGGTGCGATCGGCGGTGGTTGTGGAAAGCCTTGACAATTCATCAAACTTGCTATCAAGCCGTTTCAAGCGTCTTCTCAATGCCATCTATCTTCTCCATGGCCTCGTCAAATCTGTTTACCACATCTTGCACCTGTCCAATCATCATTTGCTGAAACTTATCATGTAGCTGTTTGTTTGTCAGGTTCTCCCAATCAGTCTCATCGGCCTGTGTTCCTGCCATGGTTAGTGATAGAGGCAAAGGTGTCCCGTCTTTCGATGAGATGGTGGATTTCGCTTTGGTGGAAGTCGACTTTGGCGATCCGACTCTGACGTGCGAGGGCGTCGCATATATGTCGCTAAACCAACTCCGGAGGTTATTGACCACGCAGACACGATCAACCTGACCACGAGGTCTATTTCACGTGAGCAAGCGAAGAACAAGCAAGAAACTGAGATTGCAATCTGGATATTGCGAATATAAGATGAAAGCTTTATTGATCAAGGTGGGGTTACGTGGCGCCTTTATGCAGTGCGTTGAACACAAGCGAAATGCAGTGAAGTTGCAGCTATGGCGAACTTTTGATCTAAACAAAACCCAAAGTCTAAACCACGCCCTAAGGGCTGTATATATGGGGAAAGGTGAATTTCGTGGCCCTTGAAGGTGGGGTCGAAACCAACCCTATCCTTGTTTCCCCACACATCGGACTCTAAAATAGCCTATACTTAAGTATTTCGAAATTACATGGGCCTGGCCCAATAATAAGGTGTGCACACCTAGAATAGCCTCTGGGCGAAATTTATGAAGTGGCATCTTGTATATTTCGTCCAAGGCTTCATGCACTCATTATGGTGGCTTCAAAGTCCTGAAATCATCACTTGTAACTCCATTCTTGTCCCCTTAGCATGCCATCATC
Organism: Aegilops speltoides; assembly: GCA_021437245.1. Taxonomy (NCBI): domain Eukaryota; kingdom Viridiplantae; phylum Streptophyta; class Magnoliopsida; order Poales; family Poaceae; genus Aegilops; species Aegilops speltoides. Next base: position 177,153 of record JAHHZJ010002718.1, on the reverse strand, counting down.
TCCATGCTTGTTCTTGCTCCAATGTTCATCCTTCTCCAAGCTAGGCCCTTCATTTGTAAGCAAAACAAATGTATCCAATTTAAGCGACATCATATTCTCATGAACATTAGAATCATTACCAAGCGAAAGTACACGGTAATTTAGTTGGCGTCTTGTGAGCTCTAGTAATTGGTCCGTATGTATAGCGGCGGGGCTGTGGGTGTAACAATGGTATTGATGTCCTCATCATCCTCCTTCTTGAAATGAAGTGCGTCCTCGACGGAAGTTCATCTTCCTCACCAAATATGGCTTCAAATCTGCAATGTTAAAAGTGGGACTAACCCCAAAATCTGCGAGGCAGCTCAAGTTTATATGCATTATCATTTACTTTCTCCAACACCTTAAAGGACCAGCAACCGCGTGGCATTAGCTTTGATTTGCGCCGTCGGAAATCTATCCTTACATAAATGTAACCAAACAAGATCTCGGTGCAAACACAACATGTTTTCTACCCTTATCTCCGGCAAGTTTATATTTAGCATTCATCGCTCAATGTTTTCCTTAGTTAACTCATGCATTTTTAAAATCAATTCAGCGTTCTTTAGCATCAAAATTAACCTTCTCCGAAGATGGAAGAGCAACAAATCAATAGGTGCACGGTGGAAACCATACACAACTTCAAAGGCACATCTTAGTAGTAGAATGCAATGAGCGATTATAAGCAAATTCAATATGAGGCAAGCATTCCTCCACATTTCTTATTTTTCTTTAGAACAGCCCTAAGCATAGTAGACAATGTTCTATTGACTACTTGGTTTATCCATCGGTTTGGGGGTGACAAGTAGTACTAAAAAGCAGTTTAGTCCCCAACTTGCCCATAAACATCTCCAAAACTGGCTAAGAAATTTAGTATCACGATCTGAAACAATAGTATTTGGCACACCATGCAAGCGAATAATTTCACGAAAGAACAAATCAGCAACATTGCGACATCATCGCTTTTATGACATGGTATAAAGTGTGCCATTTTAGAGAATCTATCCACGACAACAAATATGCTATCCCTCCCTTCTTTGTTCTCGGTAAACCTAAAACAGTCCATCGATATATCCTCCCAAGGAACACTAAATCTTGGCAAAGGCATATATAAACCATGAGGATTGAGTCGTGACTTAGCTTTTTGACATGTAGTGCAGCGAGCAATAAAGCGCTCAACATCCGTCTCATCTTTGGCCAAAAGAAATGTGTAGCAAATCGTCCTCCGTCTTCTTCACGCCAAAGTGTCCCATTAGTCCTCCTCCATCGCCTCCTGCAACAACAAAAGGCAAGCGGAGCTAGCTGGAATGCATAGCTTGTTAACACGGAACACAAATCCATCATTAACGACAAACTTGTTCCATGTTCTTCCTTCTTTAAAATTCTGCAATACATCTTTAAAATCAGCATCATGCACATATTGATCTTTGATGGTCTCCAAACCAAATATTTTGAAGTCAAGTTGTGAAAGCATAGTATAGCTGACGAGACAATGCATCGACAATAACATTTTCTTTACCCTTCTTGTGTTTAATGACATAAGGAAAGTCTCAATGAATTCAACCCATTTAGCATGTCTACGATTCAGTTTAGCTTGACTTTTAATATGTTTCAAAAGATTCATGATCGAATGTATTACAAATTCTTTGGGCCATAAATAATGTTGCCATGTTTCAAAATGCGACTTTAGAAACATGGCAACATTATTATAATTTTTAAAACTGTTTATTATGAATATCATTAATCATCTTAAACATGAAAATAAAAAAAGGCTGGTTTCAACAGGTAAAGAGAATGGATGAAATGACTTGAGGCATTTCAAAAGGGAGGTTCATTTGAGATGAGGGAAACATAAACGTTCGGACCCTTGCAGAGGGACCAAGCAGCCCAAGTGCCATGGAATCAGCCTTGAAACACATTTAGATGCCACTTCATAATATTAGTCCATAGGCTATTCTGGGTGCTGCGTCACCTTATTATTAGGCAGGGCCCATGTAATTTCGAAATACTTGAGTATAGGCTATTTTTAGAGTCCGTATATGTGGGGAAACAAGAGTTAGGGTTGGTTTGGACCCCATCCTCAAAGACACGAAATTCCCTCCTTTTCCCCATATATAAAGCCCTTAGAGCGTCGTTTGAACTTTAGGTTTTGCTTAGATTAAAAGTTAGCCATAGCTGCAACTTGCGTGCCGTTTGTGTTCAGCGACCGGACAAAGCGTCCACAGAACCCCACCTTGATCAATAAAGCTTTCATCTTATATTACATAATATCAGTTGCAATCTCAGTTTCTTGCTTGTTCTTCGTTTGCTCGCGAGAAGCAGACCCTCGTGGTCGAGTTGATGCGTGCTCGGCGTGGTCAATAACCTCTCGGAGTTGCTTTAGCGATTGCTAAAGCGCGGCGTCCTCGCCTTCGTGGTCGGATCGTCAAAATCGACTTCCACCAAAGCGAAATCCACCATCTCATCAAAAGGCAGGACACCCCGCCTCTATCAGCCGGAGGCCGGAGTGCCCTCAAATCTGACCTTAAGCGGGACTTTTTGGCCACGAAGTCAAGAACATCATTCATCGTTGTTTTTCGGACAAGTTTACGAACCCGTTGGCACTTCCTTTTGAAGGAAATTCGAGAGATTATGTTGCTTATAGACATTAGCCCCCTGGTAGGACAAGCGTACCTTTATGCGGATGCTCTATGATCAAGAAATCTCATTTGGCCGTAAATTGAAGAAAATCCAGCGGCTATATGCCTTATTCTCCTTGTTTTAGCGGATGGCATCTGTAGCTCACGCAGCGTGAAAGCCAAGAACAAAAGGGCATTCTGGCGTCGGTCGATATATGTGTGGAAGCGATATCTTCTCTATAGAGGACAAGAAATTTTGGGAAAATCGGGCAAAAGCATGCGAAAAATGAAGTACTTTCAGGGCGCCATAGAATGGAGATGTTCACTAAAGCGCTCCTAATTTTGTCATTGGTCCGTGTTAGACCCACAAGTACTCAAACTGCTCTCAGGACGAGTCTTGTGAATCCAAAAATACTCCCCTTGCGCTAGGAGGCGGGACTGCCCTCAAATTCAGCCTTAAGCGGGACTTTTTGGCCTTTGAAAGTCATAGAACACCATTAAATCATTGTTTTTTCGGACAAGTTTACGAACCCATTGGCACTTTCTTTTGAAGGAAATTCGTGAGATTATGTTGCTTATAGACATTAGCCCCGTGGTAGGGACAAACATACCTTTGTGCGGATGCTCTATGATCCGGGCAATCTCATTTGGCGATAAATTGAAGAAAATCCAGCGGCTATATGCCTTACTCTCCTTGTTTTAGCGGATGGCATCTTTGTAACTAATGCGGCGTGAAAGCCAAGAACAAAAGTGGCATTCACGGCATCGGTCGATATATGGGAAGCGATATCTCCTCTATAGAGGACAGAAAATTTTAGAACAATCGGGCAAAAGTGCACGAGAAAATGAAGTACTTTCAAGGCTGCCATAGAATGGAGAGATGTTCACTAAAGCGGTCATAATTTTGTCATTGGTCCGTGTCGGACCCACAAGTACTCAAACTGCTCGGGGCGAGCATGCGAAACCAGAAAATACTCCCCGCTTGCGCCAGGAGGCCCGGAGTACCCTCAAATTCAGCCTTGAGCAGGAATTTTTATTACGAAAGTCAAAGAACACCATTAAATCGCTGTTTTTTAGACAAGTTTGAACCCATTTGCACTTCCTTTTGAAGGAAATTAGAGATTATGTTTCTTATAAACATTAGCCCCTGGTAAGGACAAACATACCTTCTGCGAGGCTCTATGATCAGGGCAATCTCATTTGGCCGTAAATTGAAGAAAATCCAGCGGCTATATGCCTTATTCTCCTTGTTTTTAGCGGATGGCATCTTGTAACTCATGTGCGTGGCCGAAACAAAGGGCATTCTGGCATCGGTCAATATATATGTGGAAGCGATATCTCCTCTATAGAGGACAAGAAATTTTAGAGCAATCGGGCAAAAACCGCGCGAGAAAATGAAGTACTTTCAAGGACTGCCATAGAATGGAGAGATGTTCACTAAAGCGGTCATAATTTTGTCATTGGTCCGTGTCGGACCCACAAGTACTCAAACGGCTCGCGGTGAGCGCGCGAATCCAGAAAATACTCCCCACTTGCGCCAGGAGGCCCGGAGTACCCACAACTACGGCCTTAAGCAGGACTTTTTTGCCCTTAAAGTCAAAGAACATCATTCGTCGCTGTTTTTCGGACAAGTTTCTGAACCCATTGGCACTTCCTTTTGAAGGAAATTCTAGAGATTATGTTGCTTATAGACATTAGCCCCCCTGGTAGGGACAAACGTACCTTCTTGCAGATGCTCTATGATCCGGGCAATCTCATTTGGTCATAAATTGAAGAAAATCCAGCGGCTATATGCCTTATACTCCTTGTTTTCATCGGATGGCATGCTGTAACTTATCGCTGGCGAAGAACAAAGGGCATTCACATCGGTCAATATATATGTAAGCGATATCTCCTCTATAGAGGACAAGATATTTTAGGGCATTCGGGCAAAAAGCATGCGAGAAAATGAAGTACTTTCAAGGACTTCCATAGAATGGAGATGGTCACTAAAATGGTCCTAATTTTGTCATTGGTCCGTGTGATGTAGGGTGGAACCCTATAGCATCGATCTTTCACGTTTGGAGGGATCCTCTACGGAGGAAACACGAAGAGCGTGCGGAAGCAAAAAAGGGAAACAGGGGAAAGCGAGAGAATCACTCAACCAACAAGGAATCGATCACACAAGTGCTAGATCAACATACACACATGGATCCACAAGATACATAGTCAACTATGGTAAGAATACAAAGGAACCGTTCATCTCCAAGAGGGCCTTGAATCCGGAGGATCTTCCGTAAAGGGTCTTGTATCAGGAGGATCTGCTCCGAAGAGGCGCGGTCTCTCACGAGGAGAGATCCGATAGATGGCGTAGCTCTATCTCTAACAGGCTAAATCAGCGCTAACCCTCAAAGTGGGGAGGAGGGTCTATTTATAGTGCTAAGCCATGAAGGGGTAAGTGAGGCGAAGGGTACCAGAGACCTCGGCCCAAATCGCGCCTGGTGAGTCCGGATGGCGGATGATCCGGTGTCGAAGTCGAGGATGATCCGGCGACCGTCCGGATGATCCGGCTTCGTCGAGGGCTTCTGTTGTCTTGATTGCATTTACCGGACGATCCGGGGAGGTCGGATGATCGGCTGGGCCGGATGATTGAGACGGCGGCCGGACGTCCGACCTGTCTTCAACAACGCTCCATCTTCTTCTTCTCCTTTCTTCCGTCTTCTCTTCCATTCTTGGCCTTGGTCCTTGGATTCTCCTTGGCCATCCTGGTTGTACTGAGTGTATACAAGGTCCACGCATGAGGTAGTAGCCATGTCTCATATCACGGAGTAGCGGTTCGAAGAGGTGAATTCACCTTGTGTCGATGGCGCATAGTCGAGGTCTCATCTTATGTATCCTTGGGGCTTGGAGAGTAGTCGGATGTACATGGGGATGAACGTGGGATGCTCCGCATCATATCCCCCCCCTTGGGAAAGATCCGACCTCGGATCGTGATCCTCATCACCATGGAAACGATTGTCGTAGACGGACTTGTAGTTGGACGAAGTTGAAGGCATGGTGCAATCCGCGTAGTCCAAGGTGATGAGGACATCAATACCATTGTTACACCCACAGCCCCTACTGTTACATATACGGGACCAATTACTAGAGCTCGCGCACGCCAATTAAATTACCAGGTACTTTCGTTTCTTGGTAATGATTTTAATGTTCATGAGAATATGATGCTGCCTAAATTGGATATATTTGTTTTGCTTACAAATGAAGGGCCTAGCTTGGAGAAGGATGAACATTGGAGCAAGAACACGCATGGAGTTGATGGCATGCGCAGGGATCAAACGGAGTTACAAGTGATGATTTCAGGACTTTGAAGCCACCATAAGGAGTGCATGAAGCCTTGAGCAGAAATATACAAGATGCCACTTCATAATATTAGTCCATAGGCTATTCTAGGTGCTGCATCACCTTATTATTGGGCCAGGCCCATGTAATTTTGAAATACTTAAGTATAGGCTATTTTTAGAGTCCGTATGTGTGGGAAACAAGAGATAGGGTTGGTTTGGACCCCACCCTCAAAGACCACGAAATTCCCTCCTCTTCCCCCATATATACAGCCCTTAGGGCACCGTTTAGACTTTGGGTTTTGTTTAGATCAAAAGTTAGCCATAGCTGCAACTTCATGTGCCGTTTGTGTTCAGCGACCGGACAAAGCGTCCAGAACCCCACCTTGATCAATAAAGCTTTCATCTTATATTAGCAATATCCAGATTACAATCTCAGTTTCTTGCTTGTTCTTCGTTTGCTCGCGGAAATAGACCCTCGTGGTCAGGTGGATCGAGCTCGTGGTCAAAACCTCTCGGAGTTGGTTTAGCGATTGCTAAAGTAGCGGCGTCCTCGCCTTCGTAGTCGACTCGTCAAAGTCGACTTCCACCAAAGCGAAATCCACCATCTCATCGAAAGACGGGACACCTCTGCCTCTATCAAGTGGTATCAGATTTCCAGGTTGCTCGGTGAGATTTTACAGTTTTTAGGTGATCAGAATCATCTCCACCGTGTTCCTCATGTGTAATAAGAGCCAAAGTCTCCTCATCATAGTCACTAGCGGACTCATACCCACCATCCTCAGTAGCAATCATCACACGCTGAGATTTGCATTCTCTCGCAAAATGTCCTCTTCCCTTACAACGACGACAAATAATATCACTTGTGTGCCCTGTTGACGCCATGGAAGAAGAAGAGCTCTGTTGATGAGGACATGACTACCTTTGATATGACCAAAAATATTGCATACATGCATATTTGTCAGGTGATTTCTAGAGCAAACTATTCAATAATCTATTTATGTTATTCAGAACAAAAATACTTCACACACTTTTGTGTTTTGTCTAATTGTAGGTGTATGGACATTTGTACAATCCACATATGAAGATAAGGGAAAAGGAGAAGTTTAGGTGCTATTCAAAAAGTCTTCTCACGTCACTTTTGGGCCAAGAGAAGATAGAGTCCAAGTCTCTCACGTTCTGCATTCAGATTCGGACTGCACAGACATACCTGACTCAAAACGCCAACAACTTTTTCATACGGACTCCGAATTGGGTGATTCTTTTTTTGTTGGAAAGTAGATTTCATGCTCTTTCCAGCACAATTGGAACCACCTTAAAATCCGTCCGGAGCGTTGAGTTATGGACAGAAACAATCTGACTGCAGCAGAATCCGAGTCAAACTACAAGTCCAAAGGTGTTCGTCACCTCCACTTGGGCCCATAGGCCTTGTACGACCTAGGGTTGGTTTAGGCTGCCTTGGGACGTCCTCCACCTCCTTGGCCGCACCCTTGCTCCTATATAAGTAGATCCATCTAGTAGCTTTTCCTTGGGATTTGTTTAGTTAAAAGTTAGCCATTGCAACCGTTGTGCCGTTTGTGTCCAGCGACCAGACCAAGACAGCTACGGATCCCCACCTTTATCAATAGTTCATACATACTGCAATATTCAGATTGCTTTTATCATATTCTTGCTTGTTCTTGATTGCTTGCAGGAATAGACCTTAAGTGGTCAGGTTGATTGTGCTCGGCGTGGTCAATAACCTCTCGGAGTTGGTTTAGCGATTGCTAAAGCGCAGCGTCGTGCGTTTGTAGTCGGATCGTCAAAGGCGTCTCCACCAAGTCGATAGTTATCATCTCGCCGAAGATCGGGACACCCGCCTCTATCAAGTGGTATCGATCTTTCGATGAAAGATAACAGCTCAAAAGTCAAAGTGCTGAAAAAGTGAAAGACAAAGTCATTCAATCTTCATGAAACACAGGCGGAATTCCAAATTGCAAGTGCACAAAACAAGTTGAAGTGAAATAATGACATCAGACCAAATCACAGACAAACATCTGTCTTCAATAATCATGTCTCATCAGTTGCTGGTCTTAGAGTCTAGTCTTTTAGAGTTTGAGTTCTGGTCATAAGTTGTCACGCCGCGCTTTCATCATCATCGCCCTGCCATCTACCACCACGCTTATCCGCCACCGCTTGAATCCGTATCCATATACCACCACGCTGCCATATACCACCACCGTTGCCATATACCACCACCATATATCCACCACCAATCCGAGTTCCTTGCGTATTGATTTGTTTTCGGGATCCATCTAATTTCGATTCGTGTTTCCTTATGCGAGTAGGTTTGATTCCAGCAATCTTTTGCCGTCCGTAGAAGAGGTTGGTTTCAAAAAAAAAAAAAAAAGCGCGGGATAAAAAATTTCTGGCTATCCTATTTTTAGGTGTTTCTAAGCGTATTGAGCGATCGCCGTTATAGAAAGTTTTTTGACCCGTTTCCAGATTTTGGGTCAGGCGGTCGAAAAAAAAAATTTGGTCGAAAAATTTACGTGCCCATCCTGTCGATTTGACACAGGAAGAGTTTTGAGACACTTTCGCCATTATAGTGATTTTTCGCAAAAAAAAAAAAAGCGCAAAAAAAAAAGCAGCGCAAAAAAAAAGCGAAAAAAATTCAGAGTGTGCTTTTCCTTTGTTTACGTGCAGCGTCGTGATTTTGTTAGTGTTCTAGGCTCACGTCTCTATTACGGTCTAGCCTAGGACCAACCTGATTACCGTCGTTGAGCGTTTATTCAACTTTGCATCTCTGATTTGATTATTCTTGACCCTTTTGCTACCATATTATAAGCCTTCCCAGCTCCACATACATCTCGTCGTGCGTTTGATTCTCCACAATGTCGCTATAGCCAAGCTTTGAGAGTTTTGACTACAGCGGTTGCGATCACCACCTCTTCTTTGGTAGGCTGGTAAGAATTTGAGATTTGCTTCACGGTTTGTGACTGTCCACCACACCACCACCACCACTTCCTAGTAGTCTGTAGGATCATATTCTTGTGTGGGAACACAGGCCGATGAGGCTGATTGGGAGAACGACAAACAAACAGCTACATGATAAGTTTCAGCAAATGATGATTGGACAGGTGCAAGATGTGGTAAACAGATTTGTGAGGCCATGGAGAAGATAGATGGCATTGAGAAGGCGTTTGAAACAAAGCTTGATAGCAAGTTTGATGAATTGCTCGCGCGTTTTCCACAACCACCGCCGCTGCACCTATCGCACCTCTGCAGCGACAACAACTCGCCCCTTCCGAATCGGTATGGGCCAGGCTCGGCGTGTTCCTATTGAGCGAGGACAAAATTCTGGTGCGCTGCTACTTTGGCTCCTGCTCTGCTGCTGCAGTGCAGAGCGAGGATGATTATGTGGAAGATTACGAGGATGAGGTTGATCAACATCGAACTACGTGCAACCACCAGCACCACAACCACCAGGTCGTCCACATGCAAATAATGGCAATGTTAGGGCTCCCCCTCAGTGCGAGATCATGACCATCTCCTAAACTGAAATTGAATATTCCACCATTTGAGGGTAGATATGTTCACGATATATATCTTACTTGGGAGTTAGAAACTGAACAACGATTTACATGTTTACAATATCACGAGGAGGCGTGTTCTGCTGCTGTTTGTGCTTTCACTAGCTTTGCATGTGTTTGGTGGTGCGAACATTGTAGATTATATCCTGTTCCAGCTACTTGGGCTGCTTTGAAAACTGCTATGCGTACTCGTTGGGTTCCACCATATTATCAGCGTGAATTACTTCAAAAATTGCAGCGTTTAAGACAAGGAAAAAATTCTGTAGAAGAATATTATCGGGAATTACAAACTGGCATGATTAGATGTGGTATTGTTGAGGAGAATGAAGCTATGCTTGCACGTTTTACGGGTGGATTAAATAGAGATTCAGACCATTCTAGACTATAAGGATTATAATAATATCACTCGTTTATTCCATCTTGCTTGTAAAGCTGAGCGTGAAGTCTTGAGGATCGGCAGGCATTGGCGGCACTAACTTTTCTGCAGTCGACCTTCATCATGGACACCACGTGCATCATCTACTTCCTTTGCACCATCACCTCCTTCGGTGCCACCTCCAACCGTGATACAAGCGGCACAACCACCACTATCTGCCAAAGCACACCTGCCGGGCCTGCCTGAGCTCTTCTTCTTCCATGGCGTCAGCAGGGCACACAAGTGATATTATTTGTCGTCGTTGTAAGGAAGAGGACATTTCTGAGAGAATGCAAATCTCAGCGTGTGATGATTGCTCTGAGGATGGTGGGTATGAGTCCGCTAGTGACTATGATGAGAGACTTTGGCTCTTATTACACATGAGGAACACGGTGGAGATGATTACGATCATGAGAAACAATACATGGCTCTTGAAGATCTTGGCAGGTATGAATGTTTAGTTGCTCAGCGTGTTTTGAGTGTGCAGGTTACACAAGTGAGCAAAATCAGAGGCATAATTTGTTCCATACAAAGGGAGTTGTGAAGGAGCGTTCTATTAGCGTCATCATAGATGGAGGGAGCTGCAACAACTTGGCTAGCATGGAGATGGTGGAGAAGCTATCTCTCACCACAAGACCACATCCACATCCTTACTACATCCAATGGTTCAACAACAGCGGCAAGGTTAAGGTAACACGTCTTTGTTAGTGTGCATTTTAGTATCTCTACATATGCTGATTATGTTGATTGTGATGTGGTACCTATGCAAGCATGTTCCTTGTTACTTGGTAGACCATGGCAATTTGATAAAATTCATACACCATGGTAGAAACAATCGATATACTCTTGTTCATAAGGATAAAAATATTACTTTGCTTCCTATGACTCCACAGTCCATTTTGAAAGATGATATTAATAGAGCTAATAAAGCAAAAGCAGGAGAAAAATAAGAGTGAAAATCAGATTGTGGCAAAAGAATTTGAGCAACACATGAAGCCTAATAATAAACCATCTCTTGTTGCTACGAAATTAAATTGAAAAGTGCATGTTTACTTGCCACCAAATCTGATATTGATGAGCTAGATTTTAGCAAATCTATTTGCTATGCTTTTGTGTGCAAAGAGGCATTATTTTCATTCGAGGGCGTGCCTTCCTCTTTGCCCCTGCTGTCACTAACATTTTGCGAGAGTTGGCGGCGTCTTTCCACAAGGCGTGCCACGGGATTACCACCTATTAGAGGATTGAGCATCAAATTGACTTAATTCGGTGCATCATTACCAACCGTGCACCATACCGTACCAATCCGGAGGAGGCGAAGGAGATTATCGTCAAGTCAGGAGCTGCTCGACAAAGGTTATATCTGCGAATCCCTTAGTCCTTGTCTTGTTCCAATTATTCTAGTGCGAAAAAGGATGGTACGTCACGTATGTGTGTTGATTGTAGAGCATCAATAATATTACTATTAGTTATCGTCACCCTATTCCTAGGCTAGATGATATGCTTGATGAATTGAGTGGCTCTACAATATTCTCCAAAGTTGATTTGCGTAGTGGATACCATCAAATTCGTATGAAATTGGGAGATGAATGGAAAACAACATTTAAAACTAAGTTTGGATTATATGAGTGGTTAGTCATGCCTTTTGGGTTAACTAATGCACCTAGTACTTTCATGAGATTAATGAGCGAAGTTTCGTGCTTTCATTGGACGATTTGTGGTAGTCTATTTTGATGATATCTTGATTTATAGCAAATCTTTGGAAGAACATTTGGAACATTCGTGCTGTTTTAATGCTCTCGTGATGCCGTTTGTTTGGTAACCTTGGGAAGTGCACCTTTTGCACCGACCGAGTATCTTTTCTTGGCTATGTTGTTACTCCACGAGGAATTGAAGTTGATAAAGCCAAGATTGAAGCTATTGAGAGTTGGCATGCCCAAAGCGGTCACACAAGTGAGGAGTTTCCTTGGCCTCGCTGGTTTCTATAGGCGTTTTGTGAGAGATTTCAGCACCATTGCTGCACCTCTCAACGAGCTTACAAAGAAGGATGTGCCTTTTGTTTGGGGTACCGCTTACGGAAGAAGCCTTCACGGTATTGAAAGCTAAGTTGACACATGCTCCTTTACTCCAACTTCTGATTTTAATAAGACTTTTGAGCTTGAATGTGATGCTAGTGGAATTGGATTAGGAGGTGTGTTATTACAAGATGGCAAACCTGTTGCATACTTTTACGAAAAATTGAATGGGCCTAGTCTGAATTACTCTACTTATGATAAAAATTATATGCTCTTGTTAGGACTTTAGAAACATGGCAACATTATTTATGGCCCAAAGAATTTGTTATACATTACGATCATGAATCTTTGAAACATATTAAAAGTCAAGCTAAACTGAATCGTAGACATGCTAAATGGGTTGAATTCATTGAGACTTTCCCTTATGTCATTAAACACAAGAAGGGTAAAGAAAATGTTATTGCTAATGCATTGTCTAAATCGCTATACTATGCTTTCACAACTTGACTTCAAAATATTTGGTTTGGAGACCATCAAAGATCAATATGTGCATGATGCTGATTTTAAAGATGTATTGCAGAATTGTAAAGAAGGAAGAACATGGAACAAGTTTGTCGTTAATGATGGATTTGTGTTCGTGCTAACAAGCTATGCATTCAGCTAGCTCCGTTAGTCTTTTGTTGTTGCAGGGGCGCATGGAGGAGGACTAATGGGACACTTTGGCGTGAAGAAGGCGGAGGGCGTACTTGCTACACATTTCTTTTGGCCAAAGATGAGGCGGGATGTTGGCGTTTTATTGCTCGCTGCACTACATGTCAAAAAGCTAAGTCACGACTCAATCCTCATGGTTTATATATGCCTTTGCTGTACCTAGTGTTCCTTGGGAGGATATATCGATGGACTTTGTTTTAGGTTTACCTAGAACAAAGAAGGGAGGATAACATATTTGTTGTCGTGGATAGATTCTCGAAAATGGCACACTTTATACCATGTCATAAAAGCGATGATCTTTGTCAATGTTGCTGATTTGTTCTTTCGTGAAATTATTAAGCTTGCATGGTGTGCCAAATACTATTGTTTCAGATCGTGATACTAAATTTCTTAGCCACTTTTGGAGATGTTTATGGGCTAAGTTGGGGACTAAACTGCTTTTTAGTACTACTTGTCACCCCAAACTGATGGACAAACTGAAGTAGTCAATAGAACATTGTCTACTATGCTTAGGGTTGTTCTAAAGAAAAATAAGAAAATGTGGGAGGAATGCTTGCCTCATATTGAATTTGCTTATAATCGTTCATTGCATTCTACTACTAAGATGTGCCCTTTTGAAGTTGTGTATGGTTTCCTACCTCGTGCACCTATTGATTTGTTGCCTCTTCCATCTTGGAGAAGGTTAATTTTGATGCTAAAGAGCGTGCTGAATTGATTTTAAAAATGCATGAGTTAACTAAGGAAAACATTGAGCGTATGAATGCTAAATATAAACTTCTGGAGATAAGGGTAGAAAACATGTTGTGTTTGCACAGGAGATCTTGTTTGGTTACATTTGCGTGAGGATAGATTTCTGATTTGCATAAATCAAAGCTAATGCCACGTCTTTGCTGGTCCCTATAAGGTGTTGGAGAAAGTAAATGATAATGCATATAAACTTGAGCTGCTGCAGATTTTGGGGTTAGTCCACTTTTAACATTGCAGATTTGAAGCCATATTTGGGTGAGGAAGATGAACTTCCGTCGAGGGCGACTTCATTTCAAGAAGGGAGGATGATGAGGACATCAATACCATTGTTACACCCACAGCCCTGCTGCTATACATCTTGGACCAATTACTAGAGCTCGCGCCGCCAACTAAATTACCAGGTACTTTCGTTTCTTGGTAATGATTCTAATGTTCATGAGAATATGATGCTGCCTAAATTGGATACATTTGTTTTGCTTACAAATGAAGGGCCTAGCTTGGAGAAGGATGAACATTGGAGCAAGAACAAGCATGGAGATGATGGCATGCTAAAGAGGACAAGAATGGAGTTACAAGTGATGATTTCAGGACTTTGAAGCCACCATAATGAGTGCATGAAGCCTTGGACGAAATATACAAGATGCCACTTCATAAATTTCGTCCGGAGGCTATTCTAGGTGTTTGCGTCACCTTATTATTGAGCCAGGCCCATGTAATTTCGAAATACATTAGTATAGGCTATTTTTAGAGTCCGTATGTGTGGGGAAACAAGAGATAGGGTTAGTTTTGGACCCCTCCACCAAGGGCCACGAAATTCTCCCCCTCTTCCTCCATATATACAGCCCTTAGGGCACCGTTTAGACTTTGGGTTTTGTTTAGATCAAAAGTTAGCCATAGCTGCAACCGGCGTGCCGTTTGTGTTCAACGACCGGACAAAGCGTCCACAGAACCCCACCTTGATCAATAAAGCTTTCATCTTATATTCGCAATATCCAGTTGCAATCTCGGTTTCTTGCTTGTTCTTCGTTTGCTCGCGAAATAGACCCTCGTGGTCGGGTTGATCGTGCTCGGCGTGGTCAATAACCTCTCGGAGTTGGTTTAGCGATTGCTAAAGCGCGGCGTCCTCGCTGCCTTCGTGGTCGGATCGTCAAAGTCGACTTCCACCAAAGCGAAATCCACCATCTCATCGAAAGGCGGGACACCTCTGCCTCTATCGGTAGCGTGAGCTCTGACATGCCATCCGTGAAAACAAGGAGAATAAGGCATATAGCCGCTGGATTTTCTTCAATTCTGGCCAAATGAGATTGCCGGATCATAGAGCATCTGCTGAATGAATGCGTTTGTCCCTACCGAGGGCTAATGTCTATAAGCAACATATCTCTCGAATTTCCTTCAAAAGGAAGTGGCAGCGGGTTGAAACTTATGCGAAAAACAACGGCGAATGATGTTCTTTGACTTTCGGGGCCAAAAGTCCTGCTTGAGGCCGTGTTGAGGCACTCCGGGCCTCTGGCATAAGCGGGTATTTTCTGGATTCGCGCGCTCGCCGCGAGCAGTTTGAGTACTTGTGGGTCCGACACGGACTCCGAATGACAAAATTAGGACCGTTTTAGTGACCATCTCTCCATTCTATGGAAGTCCTTGAAAGTACTTCATTTTCTCGTGCGCTTTTTGCCTGAATGCCCCAAAATATCTTGTCCTCTATAGAGGAGATATCGTTTCCACATATATATTGACCGATGCCAGGAATGCCCTTTTGTTCTTGGCTTTCAGGCGTATAAGTTACAGCATGCCATCCGACGAAAACAAGGAGTATAAGGCATATAGCCGCTGGATTTTCTTCAATTTACGGCCAAATGAGATTGCCCGGATCATAGAGCATCTGCAGAAATTACGTTTGTCCCTACCGAGGGCTAATGTCTATAAGCAACATAATCTCTTGAATTTCCTTCAAAATGAAGTGCCAATGGGTTGAAACTTGTGCGAAAAATAGCGACAAATGGTGTTCTTTGACTTTCGGGGCCAAAATGTCACCTTAAGGCCGTGTTGAGGCGATCTGGGCCTCTGGCGCATAAGCGAAGTATTTTCTGGTTTGGCGCTTGCCACGAGCAGTTTGAGTACTTGTGGGTCCAACACAGACTCCGAATGACAAAATTATGACCGTTTTAGTGAACATATGTCCATTCGATGGCAGTCCTTGAAAGTACTTCATTTTCTCGTGCGCTTTTTGCCAGATTGCCCCAAAATTTCTTGTCCTCTATAGAGGAGATATCGCTTCCACACATATATTGACCGATGCCATGAATGTCCTTTTGTTCTTGGCTTTCACACGCGTGAGCTACAACATGCCATCCAGTGAAAACAAGGAGAATAAGGCATATAGCCGCTGGATTTTCTTCAATTTACGGCCAAATGAGATTGCCCGGATCATAGAGCATCTGCAGAATGGTACGTTTGTCCCTACCAGGGGGGCTAATGTCTATAAGCAACATAATCTCTCAATTTCCTTCAAAAGGAAGTGGCAGCAGGTTGAAACTTATCGAAAAACAACGACGAATGACTTTCTTTGACTTTCGGCGCCAAAAGTCCTGCTTAAGGCCGTGTTTGAGGCACTCCGGCCTCTGGCGCCAAATGGCGATACTTTGAATTCCAGCTCGCCGCATGAAGCAGTTTGAGTACTTGTGGGTCCGACACGGACTCCGAATGAAAAAATGAGGACCGTTTTGGTGAACATCTCTCCATTCTATGGCAGTCGTTGAAAGTACTTCATTTTCTCGTGCGCTTTTTGCCTGATTTTCCCAAAATTTCTTGTCCTCTATAGAGGAGATATCGTTTCCACATATATATTGACCGGCCTTGAGGCAGCCCTTTTGTTCTTGGCTTTCCGCGATGTGAGTTACTGACATGCCATCCGTGAAAACAAGGAGAATAAGGCATATAGCGCTGGATTTTCTTCAATTTATGGCCAAATGAGATTTCTCGGATCATAGAGCATCTGCATAAAATGCGTTTGTCCCTACCGAGGCTAATGTCTATAAGCAACATAATCTCTCGAATTTTCTTCAAAAGGAAGTGCCAATGGGTTGAAACACATCGAAAAAGCAATGACGAATGATGTTCTTTGACTTTTAGGGCCAAAAGTCACTGCTTAAGGTCGTGTTGAGGGCACTCCGGGCCTCTGGCATAGCGGTATGTTCAGGATTTGTCTTCGCCACGAGCAGTTTGGGTACTTGTGGGTCCGACCACGGACTCGAATGACAAAATTAGGACAGTTTTAGTGAACATCTCTCCATTCTATGGCGGTCCTTGAAAGTACTTCATTTTCTCGTCGCTTTTGCTGATTGCCCCAAAATTTCTTGTCCTCTATAGAGGATATATCGTTTCCACATATATATTGACCGATGCGGTATGCCCTTTTGTTCTTGGCTTTCCGTGCATGAGTTACATCATGCCATCCGTAAAAACAAGGAGAATAAGGCATATAGCCGTTGGATTTTCTTCAATTCTGACCAAATGAGATTGCCGGATCATAGAGCATCTGCGAAAAGATACGTTTGTCCCTACCAGGGGCTAATGTCTATAAGCAACATAATCTCTAAATTTCCTTCAAAATGAAGTGCCAATGGGTTGAAACTTGTCGAAAAACAATGACGAATGGTGTTCTTTGACTTTCGAGGCCAAAAGTCACCTTAAGGCCGTGTTGAGGGCATCCGGGCCTCTGGCGCCAGCGGTATTTTCTGGTTTCGCGCTCGCCACAAGCAGTTTAGTACTTGTGGGTCCGACACAGACTCCGAATGACAAAATTATGACCGTTTTAGTGAACATCTGTCCATTCGATGGCAGTCCTTGAAAGTACTTCATTTTCTCGTGCGCTTTTTGCCTGATTGCCCCAAAATTTCTTGTCCTCTATTGAGGAGATATCGCTTCCACACATATATTGACCGATGTCATGAATGCCCTTTTGTTCTTGGCTTTCACGCGCGTGAGCTACAGCATGCCATCCAGCGAAAACAAGGAGAATAAGGCATATAGCCACTGGATTTTCTTCAATTTACGGCCAAATGAGATTGCCCGGATCATAGAGCATCTGCAGAATGGTATGTTTGTCCCTACCAGGGGGGCTAATGTCTATAAGCAACATAATCTCTCGAATTTCCTTCAAAAGGGAGTGGCGGGTTGAAACTTATAAAAAACAACGACGAATGATGTTCTTTGACTTTCGGGGCCAAAAGTCCTGCTTAAGGCCGTGTTGAGGGCACTCCGGGCTCTGGCATAGCGAGTATTTTCTGGATTCATGCGCTCGCTTCTTGAGCAGTTTGAGTACTTGTGGGTCCGACACGGACTCCGAATGACAAAATTAGGACCGTTTTAGTGACCATCTCTCCATTCTATGGAAGTCCTTGAAAATACTTCATTTTCTCGTGCGCTTTTTGCTTGAATGCCTCAAAATATCTTGTCCTCTATAGAGGAGATATCGTTTCCACATATATATTGACCGATGCCAGGAATGCCCTTTTGTTCTTGGCTTTCAGGCGTATAAGTTACAGCATGCCATCCGATGAAAACAAGGAGTATAGGCATATAGCCGCTGGATTTTCAATTTGATTGAAAGCATAGTTCATAAAATCTAAAGCCAACAAATAGCACAAGAGCTAAAAGGCATGAAAATATTGCGACTCAGTTTGCACATATAAGTGAAGCTCTTATTTATTTCAAAAGATTGACAATGTTCATCATTAAACCATCCCAACATTGGTGAATAAACCTTATTTGAATCAAATTTACATGCTACAACATGCTTAGATAAGCAAACATGCAATGAGTCATTCGACACAGAATCATCACCAAGATTAGAGGTCATATCAAAACGATTAAACATTGATTCTTTTGCATCAACAGTTAATTCAATTGGTGCTCTCAAAATTGTTGGTATTTCAGTTGTTTGATCACATGGCAAAGTCAAATTATCAACATAATCCTCTAGAATAGGTGGTGTGATCAAAGTAGTGGGTAGCTCAACACATGATGTATTCAAGTTAACTAGGGATGCATCATTCTCATGTGAAGTTATATCATCAATACCTTCTTTGTTACCTTGTCGCAAAGGCGTAGCTGATGTAGGTCAGACGTAGACAATGCACCATACTCTTGAGATGATGTCGCTCACAATCCGAGGTGGGGCTGCTCTAGTAGGTGCAGCGGTGGAGGAACCAACCGCGGGTGGTGAGCATGAACTGGAATAGTAGTTGTTGTAGTCACCCAATGCATCCTCCTGTAATCTGTCTCTCAAAGGTACAAGCACGAACATACATACCGGTAATGCAACGAGGAATATACTGAAATCTTGCACTGAATATCATGGTTCAAACCACCAAAAATCTATTCATTGTATCATCCTCAGATTCTTCTATGTCACAATGATGCATATAAGATTTGAACTCTTGGTAGTAAGTATGAACATTGTTATTGCCTTGTTTAAATTGTTCAAATTTGCGAAGCAATTCACGACGATAGTAAGGAGGGAAAAACTGTTTTCTCATTACATCTTTCAAATCTTTCCAAGTTGTGGGTTGGTTATCAATGTTTTTCTTACAATGCACACTCCACCAAACGAAGCAAAACCAGTAAATGCTCTAGTGGCAGCTCGTACTCGCTCAAGTTCAGAAAAACATGCTGACTAAAAACTTGTTCTACTTCAAGCTCCCAAGCTAGATAAATAGCAGGATTAAATCTACCCTCAAATGACGGTAAAGAGCTAACTTGGCCATGTGCTTGTGTGTGTTGTCCCAACTCTACGTGATGGTGAAAATGTGTTAAATCGTCCAAGAACTTCTATCTCGAAACCTGTCATGATTAGTAGAAACAAGAAACAAAATTCAAGAATAATGTTCCTATGAACTACTAGGATGTGGTTGTAAAGTGCTCACAGTAAAGCAAATATCAATATCTTACAAGTTCTTACCATGCGGCGGTGGTGACAGGCAACCAGCGGTGTCAAGTAACTCTGAAGATTGTGTAAAGCGATTGCGGAAGCGTCACGTATACGGTGTAGAAATATGTGGAGCTGGGTTGGCTATATATGGTAGCAAAAATTTAGCAATAATCAATTCAAAGATGCAATGTTGAATAAACGCTCAACGACGGTACTGTGCTGGTCCTAGGCTAGACCGGACTAGAGACGCGAGCCTAGAACACTAATGAGGTCACGGCGTAGCACAACTAGCATCAATGAAGGATACTAAGTAGCTCTTGATAGCAAGATATAAGTGAAGATCACAACGGCAGTGAAGATAATGATGAAAAACAACTGCCAAGCAGGACATACAACAACTCTCTCTCCAACTTTCCTCTTGAAAAGTTTGAGCCAATTTTCTGATAAATTCTTTCAAAGAATGCTACTAACTCAAGCTTTCCAATGCAAAAAGAATCACTCAATTCCGAGTTGATATGAGGAGTCAAAGAATTCTAAAACCGGCCTGAAAAATTGGAACAAGTTGTGTTCACGAACTTCAGAGGGCAAAAAGACCTATTTAGAAGCCGATTTTGAGGTGTGAAATAATGAACTAGCTTCTGCAACTATTTAGATGCGGCTCGTTGCTAGCTTCAATTTGAGTACTCAAGGAGCCAAAACGGACTTCATATGAGGAAGATACACCTGTTTTACTGAACAGTCATAAAACAGATTCCAATCCGAATTCAGGTACGAGATTGATTCTAGATAGATCCGTTTTTTTCTTCTCTCTTTTTTTCTCACGCTTTTTTCTTTTCTTCTCTCTCTTTTCTTTTTTTCTCCTCCTTTTTCTCTCTTTTTTCTCTCTTTTTTCTCCCTCTTTCCAAGACAAACTAGATAAGATGCAGATTGGATCGGCGAAGATGTGAATGACCTCAACTATGATTATGACAATGAACAGCGCGTGTACGTGGTGGAAATTAATAGATGGGATGGTGGACAGCGGAAGGATAATGATGCAGCGGCGGCGTGACTAATGTGAACAGAACTCGAAACTCTAAAGGAACTACACACTAAGACCAGCAACCCGACACGGCGATGCAACCGATAATTCAACTATGCAAGCAACGAATAGAAAATTGCAAAGGCTCGGACTGGCTTGGAGAAAAGATGAACAGATCTAACTTTTTTGTGGCTTTTCATGGACTATAGGTATGAATGATGATCACGATCTAAACTATGAAAAACTGTAAAATCTCACCGAGCAACCTGAAAACTGATACCACTTGATAGAGGCGGGGTGTCCCGATCTTTCGATGAGATGATAACTATCGATTTGGTGAAGATGACTTTGACGATCCGACTACAAACGTGCACGACGTTGCGCCTTAGCAATCGCTAAACCAACTCCGAGAGGTTATTGACCACGCCGGAGCACAATCAACCTGACCACGAAGGTCTATTCCTGCAAGCAATCGAAGAACAAGCAAGAATATGATAAAGCAATCTGAATATTGCGAATATATATGAAGTATTGATAATGGTGGGGATCCGTAAGCGGTCTTGGTCTGGTCGTTGGACACAAACGAAGTACACGAAGTTGCAATGGCTAACTTTTAACTAAACAAATCCCAAGCGAAAAACTACTAGATGGATCTACTTATATAGGAGCAAGGGGTGGCGGCTAGGGAGGTGGGAGGACGTCCCAAGGCAGCCTAAAACTAACCCTAGGTCGTACAAGGCCAATGGGCCCAAGTGGAGGTGACGTAACACCTTTGGACTTGTAGTTTGACTCGGATTCTGGTGCAGCGTCAGATTGTTTTATCCACAACTCAACGCTCCGGACGGATTTTAAGGTGATTCCAATTGTGCTGGAAAGAGCATGAAATCTTCTTTCCAACAAAAAAAGAATCACCCAATTCGGAGTTCGTATGAAATAGTTGTTGGCGTTTTGAGTCAGGTATGTCTGTGCAGTCCGAATCTGAATCCAGAACGTGAGAGACTTGGACTCTATCTTCTCTTGGGCCAAAAGTGACGTGAGAGGACTTTTTGAACAGCAAATAAACATCTCTTTCTTCCTTATCTTCATATGTGGATTGTACAAATGTCCCATACACCTGCAATTAGACAAAACACAAAAGTGTGTGAAGTATTTTTGTTCTGGATAACATAAATAGATTATTGAATAGTTTGCACTAGAAATCACCTGACAAATATGCATGTATGCAATATTTTTGGTCATATACAAGGTACTCATGTCCTCATCATAATGATGCACCGGGAATTAAGTCAATTTGATGCTCAATCCCTCGAATAGGTGGTAATCCCGGTGGCACGTCTTGTGGAAAGACGTCAGCGAACTCCTGCAAAATGTTAGTGACAGCAGGGGGCAAAGAGGAAACACGTCCTCGAATGAAAATAATGCCTCTTTGCACACAAAAAGCATAGCAAATAGATTTGCTAAAATCTAGCTCATCAATATCAGATTTGGTGGCAAGTAAACATGCACTTTTCAATTTAATTTCAGAAGCAACAGTAGATGGTTTATTATTAGGCTTCATGTGTTGCTCAAATTCTTTTGCCACAATCTGATTTTCACTCTTATTTTTCTCCTGTTTTGCTTTATTAGCTCTATTAATATCATCTTTCAAAATGGACTCAGGAGTCATAGGAAGCAAAGTAATATTTTATCCTTATGAACAAGAGTATACTGATTGTTTCTACCATGGTGTACAAATTTTATCAAATTGCCATGGTCTACCAAGTAACAAGGAACATGCTTGCATAGGTACCACATCACAATCAACATAATCAGCATATGTAGAGATACTAAAATGCACACGAACAGTGCGTGTTACCTTCACCTTGCAGCTGTTGTTGAACCATTGGATGTAGTAAGGATGTGGATGTGGTCTTGTGGTGAGAGATAGCTTCTCCACCATCTCCATGCTAGCCAAGTTGTTGCAGCTCCCTCCATCTATGATGGCCTTGAATAGAACGTTCCTTCACAACTCCCTATGTATGGAACAAATTATGCCTCTGATTTTGCTCAGCTTGTGTAACTGCACACTCAAAACACGTTGAGCAACTAAATATTCATACCTGTCAAAGATCTTCAAAGAGCAGCCATGTATTGTGTCTCATGATCAAAATCATCTCCACCATGTTCCTCATGTGTAATAAGAGCCAAAGTCTCCTCATCATAGTCACTAAGCGGACTCCATACCCACCATCCTCAGTAGCAATCATCACATGCTGAGATTTGCATTCTCTCAAAAATGTCCTCTTCCCTTACAAACGACGACAAATAATATCACTTGTGTGCCCTGTGGCGCCATGGAAGAAGAAGAGCTCTGTGCAGGCCCCAGCAGGTGTGCTCTTGGCGATAGTGGTGGTTGTGCCTGCTTTCTTGTATCACGGTTGGAGGTGGCACCAAGGAGGTGATGGTGCGGTGGAAGTAGATGACGCCGTGGTGTCCATGATAAAGGTCGACCTGCGAGAAAAGTTAGTGCGCGCCAATGCACATCGATCCTGCACTTCACGTTCAGCTTTACAAGCAAGATGGAATAAACTAGTGATATTATTATAATCCTTATAGTCTAGAATGGTCTGAATATCTCTATTTAATCCACCCAGAAAACGTGCAAGCATAGCTTCATTCTCCTCAACAATACCACATCTAATCAAGCCGGTTTGTAATTCACGATAATATTCTTCTACAGGATTTTTTCCTTGTCTTAAGCGCTGCAATTTTGAAGTAATTCACGTTGATAATATGGTGGAACCAACGAGCATGCGCATAGCAGTTTTCAAAGCAGCCCAAGTAGCTGGAACAGGATATAATCTACAATGTTCAGACCACCAAACACATGCAAAGCTAGTAAAAGCACAAACCGCAGCAGGAACACGTCTCTCCTCAGGATATTGTAAACATGTAAATCGTTGTTCAATTTCTAACTCCCAAGTAAGATATATATAAGGAACATATCTGCCCTCAAATGGTGGAATATTCAATTTCAGTTTAGGGAGATGGTCATGATCTCGTACCTGAGGGGGAGCCCTAACATTGCCATTATTTGCATGTGGATGACCTGGTGGTTGTGGTGCTGGTGGTTGCACGTAGTTTTGATGTTGATCAACCTCATCCTCGTAATCTCCCACATAATCATCCTCCTCGGTACCAGCAGCAGCAGTAGCAGAGCCAAAGAAGCACCAACAGCGATAGCAATGCAGCGCCAGAATTTTGTCCTGGCTCAATAGGAACACGCTCGAGCTCGTCCATACTGATTCGGAAGGGCGTAGTTGTTGTCGATTCTGCGAGAGTGCGATAGGTGCAGCCGGCGGTGGTTGTGGAAGCAGGCGAGCAATTCATCAAACTTGCTATCAAGCTTTGTTTCAAACGTCTTCTCAATGCCATCTATCTTCTCCATGGCCTCGTCAAATCTGTTTAGCACATCTTGCACCTGTCCACTCATCATTTGCTGAAATTTATCATGTAGCTGTTTGTTAAATCGAGGTTCTCCCAATCAGTCTCGCTCGGCTTGTGATCCTACCATGGTTAGCACAAATAGATACAGATTTAATATGATCCTCAGAGTACTAAGTGGTGGTGGTGTATCACAAACCCGTCAAGCAAATCTCAAATTCTTACCAGTTCTTACCCGGTGACGAGAAGCGGTGATAGCAACCGTTGTAGTCAAAACTCTCAAAGCTTGGATAGAGCGATTACTAGGGAGAGTCAGCACGCGGCGTAGATGTATGTGGAGCTGGGAAGGCTTAAAATATATGGTAGCAAAAGGGTGACCAATAATCAATTCAGAGATGCAAAGTTGAATAAGCGCTCAACAGCATCTTGTCTTTGGTCCTAGGCTGAAGACTGTGCTAGAGACGCGAGCCTAGAACACCAACAAAATCATGGCGCGGCACGTAAACAAGGGAGGAGCACACTCTGAATTTTTATTCTCTTTTTTTTCCTTTTGTTTTTTTTGCACTTTTTTCCTTTTTTTTTGCTCCGCAACAAATTTTTGTCGAATAAGTCTACAAATGGTCTAAAATCTGCCTAGCCAGAATTTTCCAGACTTAGTTTTTTTTTTGAAACTGGAACTATTTTTCTTCTGCGTATGGCTCGGAAGTTGGGGAGTCCTCCGCTGTCATTGATAGAGGCAAAGGTGTCCCGTCTTTCGATGAGATGGTGGATTTCGCTTTGGTGGAAGTCGACTTTGACGATCCGACTACGAGCGTGCGGGGACGTCGCGCCTTAGCAATCGCTAAACTAACTCCGAGAGGTTATTGACCACGCCGGAGCACGATCAACCTGACCACGAGGGTCTATTTCCTGCGAGCAAACGAAGAACAAGCAAGAAACTGAGATTGCAATCTGGATATTGCGAATATAAGATGAAAGCTTTATTGATCAAGGTGGGGTTACTGTGACGCCTTTGTGCAGTCGTTGAACACAAGCGAAATGCTGCGAAGTTGCAGCTATGGTGAACTTTGATCTAAACAAAACCCAAGTCTAAGCGGTGCCCTAAGGGCTGTATATATGGAGGAAGAGGGGTGAATTTCGTGGCCCTTGGTGGAGGGTCGAAACTAACCTATCTCTTGTTTCCCCACACATCGGACTCTAAAAATAGCCTATACTAATGTATTTCGAAATTACATGGGCTGGCCCAATAATAAGGTGACGAGCACCTAGAATAGCCTCTGGACGAACTTTATGAAGTGGCATCTTGTATATTTCGTCCAAGGCTTCATGCACTCATTATGGTGGCTTCAAAGTCCTGAAATCATCACTTGTAACTCCATTCTTGTCCCCTTTGCGCATGCCATCATCTCCATGCTTGTTCTTGCTCCAATGTTCATCCTTCTCCAAGCTAGGCCCTTCATTTGTAAGCAAAACAAATGTATCCAATTTAGGCGACATCATATTCTCATGAACATTAGAATCATTACCAAGAAACGAAAGTACACAGTAATTTAGTTGGCGTCTTGTGAGCTCTAGTAATTGGTCCAGTATGTATAGCAGCAGGGGCTGTGGGTGTAACAATGGTATTGATGTCCTCATCATCCTCCCTTCTTGAAATGAAGTCGTCTTCGACGGAAGTTCATCTTCCTCACCAAATATGGCTTCAAATCTGCAATGTTAAAAGTGGGACTAACCCCAAAATCTGCGGGTAGCTCAAGTTTATATGCATTATCATTTATTTTCTCCAACACCTTAAAGGGACCAGCAGCACGTGGCATTAGCTTTGATTTGCGCAAATCGGAAATCTATCCTTACATAAATGTAACCAAACAAGATCTCCGGTGCAAACACAACATGTTTTCTACCCTTATCTCCAGCAAGTTTATATTTAGCATTCATACGCTCAATGTTTTTCTTAGTTAACTCATGCATTTTAAAATCAATTCAGCACGTTCTTTAGCATCAAAATTAACCTTCTCCGAAGATGGAAGAGGCAACAAATCAATAGGTGCACGAGGTAGGAAACCATACACAACTTCAAAGGGCACATCTTAGTAGTAGAATGCAATGAGCGATTATAAGCAAATTCAATATGAGGCAAGCATTCCTCCCACATTTTCTTATTTTCTTTAGAACAGCCCTAAGCATAGTAGACAATGTTCTATTGACTACTTGAGTTTGTCCATCGGTTTGGGGGTGACAAGTAGTACTAAAAAGCAGTTTAGTCCCCAACTTAGCCCATAAACATCTCCAAAAGTGGCTAAGAAATTTAGTATCACGATCTGAAACAATAGTATTTGGTACACCATGCAAGCGAATAATTTCACGAAAGAACAAATCAGCAACATTGACAGCATCATCGCTTTTATGACATGGTATAAAGTGTGCCATTTTCGAGAATCTATCCACGACAACAAATATGCTATCCTCCCTTCTTTGTTCTAGGTAAACCTAAAACAAAGTCCATAGATATATCCTCCCAAGGAACACTAGAGTGCAGCAAAGGCATATATAAACCATGAGGATTGAGTCGTGACTTAGCTTTTTGACATGTAGTGCAGCGAGCAATAAAACGCTCAACATCCGTCTCATCTTTGGCCAAAAGAAATGTGTAGCAAGTACTCCTCCGTCTTCTTCACGCCAAAGTGTCCCATTAGTCCTCCTCCATCGCCTCCTGCAACAACAAAAGAGCGAACGGAGCTAGCTGGAATGCATAGCTTGTTAGCACGAACACAAATCCATCATTAACGACAAACTTGTTCCATGTTCTTCCTTCTTTACAATTCTGCAATACATCTTTAAAATCAGCATCATGCACATATTGATCTTTGATGGTCTCCAAACCAAATATTTTGAAGTCAAGTTGTGAAAGCATAGTATAGCGACGAGACAATGCATCGGCAATAACATTTTCTTTACCCTTCTTGTGTTTAATGACATAAGGAAAGTCTCAATGAATTCAACCCATTTAGCATGTCTACGATTCAGTTTAGCTTGACTTTTAATATGTTTCAAAGATTCATGATCGAAATGTATAACAAATTCTTTGGGCCATAAATAATGTTGCCATGTTTCTAAAGTCCGAACAAGAGCATATAATTCTTTATCATAAGTAGAATAATTCAGACTAGGCCCACTCAATTTTTGAGAAAAGTATGCAACAGGTTTGCCATCTTGTAATAACACACCTCTAATCCAATTCCACTAGCATCACATTCAAGCTCAAAAGTCTTATTAAAATCGGGAAGTTGGAGTAAAGGAGCATGTGTCAACTTATCTTTCAACACCGTGAAGGCTTCTTCCCATGCGGTACCCCAAACAAAAGGCACATCCTTCTTTGTAAGCTCGTTGAGAGGTGCAGCAATGGTGCTGAAATCTCTCACAAAACGCCTATAGAAACCAGCGAGGCCAAGAAACTCCTCACTTGTGTGACCGTTTTGGGCTGCGGCCAACTCTCAATAGCTTCAATCTTGGCTTTATCAACTTCAATTCCTGTGGAGTAACAACATAGCCAAGAAAAGATACTCGTCGGTGCAAAAGGTGCACTTCCCAAGGTTACCAAACAAGCGTGCATCACGTAGAGCATTAAAACAACACGTAAATGTTCCAAATGTTCTTCCAAAGATTTGCTATAAATCAGTATATCATCAAAATAGACTACCACAAATCGTCCAATGAAAGCATGTAAAACTTCGTTCATTAATCTCATGAAAGTACTAGGTGCATTAGTTAACCCAAAAGGCATGACTAACCACTCATATAATCCAAACTTAGTTTTAAATGCTGTTTTCCATTCATCTCCCAATTTCATACGAATTTGATGGTATCCACTATGCAAATCAACTTTGGAGAATATTGTAGAGCCACTCAATTCATCAAGCATATCATCTAGCCTAGGAATAGGGTGACGATAACGAATAGTAATATTATTGATGCCTCTACAATCAACACACATACGTGACGTACCATCCTTTTTCGGCACTAGAATAATAGGAACAGCACAAGGACTAAGGGATTCGCGTATATAACCTTTGTCGAGCAGCTCCTGTACTTGACGCATAATCTCCTTCGTCTCCTCTGGATTGATGCGGTATGGTGCACGGTTGGGTAATGATGCACCGAATTAAGTCAATTTGATGCTCAATCCCTCGAATAGGTGGTA
This sequence comes from Aegilops speltoides, assembly GCA_021437245.1. Taxonomy (NCBI): domain Eukaryota; kingdom Viridiplantae; phylum Streptophyta; class Magnoliopsida; order Poales; family Poaceae; genus Aegilops; species Aegilops speltoides. The sequence continues at coordinate 149,172 of JAHHZJ010002718.1, read as the reverse complement.
ATCCGGTGGCACGTCTTGTGGAAAGGCGTCGGCGAACTCCTACAAAATGTTAGTGACAGCGGGGGCAAAGAGGAAGGCACGTCCTCGAATGAAAATAATGCCTCTTTGCACACAAAAGCATAGCAAATAGATTTGCTAAAATCTAGCTCATCAATATCAGATTTGGTGGCAAGTAAACATGCACTTTTCAATTTAATTTCAGAAGCAACAATAGATGGTTTATTATTAGGCTTCATGTGTTGCTCAAATTCTTTTGCCACAATCTGATTTTCACTCTTATTTTCTCTGTTTTGCTTTATTAGCTCTATTAATATCATCTTTCAAAATGGACTCAGAGTCATAGGAAGCAAAGTAATATTTTATCCTTATGAACAAGAGTATCTTGATTGTTTCTACCATGGTGTACAAAATTTTTATCAAATTGCCATGGTCTAGCAAGTAACAAGGAACATGCTTGCATAGGTACCACATCACAATCAACATAATCAGCATATGTAGAGATACTAAAATGCACACGAGCAGACGTGTTACCTTAACCTTTCGCTGTTGTTGAACCATTGGATGTAGTAAGGATGTGGATGTGGTCTTGTGGTGAGAGATAGCTTCTCCACCATCTCCATGCTAGCCAAGTTGTTGCAGCTCCCTCCATCTATGATGGCCTTGAATAGAATGTTCCTTCACAACTCCTTTGTATGGAACAAATTATGCCTCTGATTTTGCTCAGCTTGTGTAACCTGCACACTCAAAACACGTTGAGCAACTAAACATTCATACTGTCGATCTTGACAGCCATGTATTGTGTCTCATGATCAGAATCATCTCCACCATGTTCCTCATGTGTAATAAGAGCCAAAGTCTCCTCATCATAGTCACTAGCGGACTCATACCCACCATCCTCGGTAGCAATCATCACTGCGCTGAGATTTGCATTCTCTGTAAAATGTCCTCTTCCCTTACAACGACGACAAATAATATCACTTGTGTGCCTGTTGATGCCATGGAAGAAGAAGAGCTCTGTGCAGGCCAGCGGTGTGCTCTTGGCGGATAGTGGTGGTTGTGCCTGCTTTCTTGTATCACGGTTGGAGGTGGCACCAAGGAGGTGATGGTGCGGTGGAAGTAGATGATGCGTGGTGTCCATGATGAAGGTCGACTGCGAGAAAAGTGAGTGCGGCGCCAATGCACGTCGATCCTGCACTTCACGTTCAGCTTTACAAGCAAGATGGAATAAACGGTGATATTATTATAATCCTTATAGTCTAGAATGGTCTGAATATCTCTATTTAATCCACCCGAAAACGTGCAAGCATAGCTTCATTCTCCTCAACAATACCACATCTAATCAAGCCGGTTTGTAATTCCTGATAATATTCTTCTACAGAATTTTTACCTTGTCTTAAGCGCTGCAATTTTTGAAGTAATTCACGTTGATAATATGGTGGAACCCAACGCATACGCATAGCATTTCAAAGCAGCCCAAGTAGCTGGAACAGGATATAATCTACAATGTTGAGACCACCAAACACATGCAAAGCTAGTGAAAGCACAAACAGCAGCGAGAACACGTCTCTCCTCGGGATATTGTAAACATGTAAATCGTTGTTCAGTTTCTAACTCCCAAGTAAGATATATATCGAGAACATATCTACCCTCAAATGGTGGAATATTCAATTTCAGTTTAGGGAGATGGTCATGATCTCGTACTGAGGGGAGCCCTAACATTGCCATTATTTGCATGTGGGCGACCTGGTGGTTGTGGTGCTGGTGGTTGCACGTAGTTCGATGTTGATCAACCTCATCCTCGTAATCTTCCACATAATCATCCTCCTCGGTACCAGCAGCAGCGATGGCAGGAGCCAAAGAAGCACCAACAGCGAGTGGCAATGGCACCAGAATTTTGTCTGGCTCAATAGGAACATCTTTGAGCTCGTCCATCTTGATTCGGAAGGGCGTAGTTGTTGTCGTTGAGAGTGCGATAGGTGCAGCCGGCGGTGGTTGTGGAAAAGCAGCGAGCAATTCATCAAACTTGCTATCAAGCTTTGTTTCAAATGTCTTCTCAATGCCATCTATCTTCTCCATGGCCTCGTCAAATCTGTTTAGCACATCTTGCACTGTCAATCATCATTTGCTGAAACTTATCATGTAGCTGTTTGTTCGTCAGTTCTCCCAATCAGTCTCATCGGCTTGTGATCCTACCATGGTTAGCAGCAAATAGAAACACACAAGAATATGATCCGACAAACTACTAAGAAGTGGTGGTGGTGTATCACAAACCCGTCAAGCAAATCTCAAATTCTTACCGGTTCTTACCCAAAGCGGTGGTGATCGGCAACCGTTGTAGTCAAAACTCTCAAAGCTTGGATATAGCGATTACGGGGAGAATCAAGCATACGGCGTAGATGTATGTAGAGCTGGGAAGGCTTATAATATGGTAGCAAAAATGTCAGCAATAATCAATTCAGAGATGCAAAGTTGAATAAGCGCTCAACAGACAGTCTTGTCTGGTCCTAGGCTGGACCGTGCTAGAGGCGAGCCTAGAACACTAACAAAATCACGGCGCTGCACGTAAACAAGGAGGAGCACACCTGAATTTTTTCTCTTTTTTTCTTTTTTTGCACTTTTTTTCCTTTTTTTTGCTCATACAAATTTTTTCGGAAAAAGTCTACAAATGGTCTAAAACTGCCTAGCCAGAATTTTCCAGACTGGAACTATTTTTTTCTGCGGATGGCTTGGAAGTTGGGGAGTCCTCTCGCTATCACGACTCGGAGTATTGCGTGATCTGGAAATCGAGAACAATGCAACAATTCTTGGACTCGGACTAGGGTGGTGGCGGAGATGAATCTGGTGGAACTTCGGTTGGTGGCGGAGATGACTCTGGTGGAACTTCGGACTGGTGGCGGATATATGTTGCGGTGGACTCGGATGGGCGTGATGGCGGCGGATATGTGGTGGCGTATATGGATTGGGATTGGCGGTGAATATGTGGTGGTGGTATATGGCAGGGCGGCGTGACAACACTGGGAACGAACTTCGAAACTCTAAAAGACTAGACGCTAAGACCAGCAACTTGACACGACGATGCAACCGCAAATTCAACAAAGCAAATCTGAAAAAGATAATGCAAAGGCTCGAGATTGGTTGGACGGGATGAACTAACCTAATTTTTTTGGCTTTTTCGTGGACTATAGGTATGAAGAACAGACTCGATCTAAACTACGAAAAACGTAAAATCTCACCGAGCAACCTGGAAATCTGATACCACTTGATAGAGGCAAAGGTGTCCCGTCTTTCGATGAGATGGTGGATTTAGCTTTGGTGGAAGTCGATTTGGCGATCCGACTACGGCGTCAGGGGGCGTCGCGCTTTATAGCAATCGCTAAACCAACTCCGAGAGGTTATTGACCACGCAGAGCACGATCAACGACCACAAGGGTCTATTTCCTGCGAGCAAGCGAAGAACAAGCAAAAGCTGAGATTGCAATCTGGATATTGCGAATATAAGATGAAAGCTTTATTGATCAAGGTGGGGTTACTGTGGCGCTTTATGCAGTCGTTGAACACAAGCGAAATGCTGAAGTTGCAGCTATGGCGAACTTTTGATCTAAACAAAACCCAAGTCTAAGCGGTGCCCTAAGGGCTGTATATATGGAGGAAGAGGGGTGAATTTCGTGGCCCTTGGTGGAGGGTCGAAACTAACCCTATCTCTTGTTTCCCCACATACGGACTCTAAAATAGCCTATACTAATGTATTTCGAAATTACATGGGCATGGCCCAATAATAAGGTGACATGACACCTAGAATAGCCTTTGGACGAACATTATGAAGTGGCATCTTGTATATTTCGTCCAAGGCTTCATGCACTCATTATGGTGGCTTCAAAGTCACGAAATCATCACTTGTAACTCCATTCTTGTCCCCGTTCGCATGCCATCATCTCCATGCTTGTTCTTGCTCCAATGTTCATCCTTCTCCAAGCTAGGCCCTTCATTTGTAAGCAAAACAAATGTATCCAATTTAAGCGACATCATATTCTCATGAACATTAGAATCATTACCAAGAAACGAAAGTACCTGGTAATTTAGTTGGCGTGCGCGAGCTCTAGTAGTTGGTCCAGTATGTATAGCAGCAGGGGCTATGGGTGTAACAATGGTATTGATGTCCTCATCAGTCATGACTCGGAGTATCGCGTAATCTGGAAATCGAAAACAATGCAACAATTACTGGACTCGGACTAGGACTGGTGGCGGAGATGAATCTGGTGGAACTCGGACTGGTGGCGGATATATGTTGCAGGTGGACTCGGATGGGCGTGATGGCGGCGGATATGTGGTGGCGTATATGGATTCGGATTGGCGGTGAATATGTGGTGGTGGTATATGGCAGCGGCGGCGTGACAACTTTGTGAACAGAACCACGAAACTCTAAAAGACTAGGCGCTAAGACCAGCAACTTGACACGGCGATGCAACATAAATTCAACAAAGCAAATCTGAAAAAAGATTATGCAAAGGCTCAGATTGGTTGGATAGGATGAACTAACCCTAAATTTTTTGGCTTTTAAATGGACTATAGGTATGACAAGCAGACTCGATCTAAACTACGAAAAACGTAAAATCTCACCGAGCAACCTGGAAATCGATACCACGTGATAGAGGCGGAGGTGTCCGTCTTTCGATGAGATGGTGGATTTCTCTTTGGTGGAAGTCGACTTTGTGATCCGACTACTGCGCGTCGAGAGGGCGTCAGCATATAGCAATCGCTAAACCAACTCCGAGAGGTTATTGACCCGCGAACACGATCAACCTGACCACGAGGGCATGTTTCCTGCGAGCAAACGAAGAACAAGCAAGAAACTGAGATTGCAATCTGGATATTGCGAATATAAGATAAAGCTTTATTGATCAAGGTGGGGTTACATGGCGCTTTATGCAGTGGTTGAACACAAGCGAAATCTGCGAAGTTGCAGCTATGGCGAACTTTTAATCTAAACAAAACCCAAAGTCTAAACGGCGCCCTAAGGGCTGTATATATGGGGAAAAGGAGGAATTTCTTGGCCCTTGAGGGTGGGGTCGAAACCAACCCTAACTCTTGTTTCCCCACATATCGGACTCTAAAATAGCCTATACTTAAGTATTTCGAAATTAAATGGTCTGGCACAATAATAAGGTGGCGAAGCACCTAAAATAGCCTATGGACGAATATTATGAAGTGGCATCTTGTATATTTCGTCCAAGGCTCCATGCACTCCTTATGGTGGCTTCAAAGTCACAAATCATCACTTGTAACTCCGTTCTTGATCCCCTTGCTTGCGCCATCAACTCCATGCGTGTTCTTGCTCCAATGTTCATCCTTCTCCAAGCTAGTACCTTCATTTGTAAGCAAAACAAATGTATCCAATTTAAGCAGCATCATATTCTCATGAACATTAGAATCATTACCAAGAAAGCGGAAGTACACGGTAATTTAATTGGCGTCTTGTGACTCTAGTAATTGGTCCCATATATGTAACAGTAGGAGTTGTGGGTGTAACAATGGTATTGATGTCCTCATCATCTTGGCTTTCACGTGCATGAGTTACAGCATGCCATCCGGCGAAAACAACGAGAATAAGTCATATAGCCGTTCGATTTTCTTCAATTTACGGCCAAATGAGGTTGCCCGGATCATAGAGCATCTGCAGAAAGATACGTTTGTCCCTACCGAAGGGCTAATGTCTATAAGCAACATAATCTCTCAATTTCCTTCAAAAGGAAGTGCGATGGGTTGAAACTTGTCATAAAACAGCGATGAATGATGTTCTTTGACTTTCGGGGCCAAAAGTCCTGCTTAAGGCCGTGTTTGAGGCACTCCTTGGGCCTCCTGGCGCATAGCGTGGAGTATTTTCAAGATTAAGCGTGCTTTCGCCGTGAGCAGTTTGAGTACTTGTGGGTCAGACGGACTCGAATGACAAAATTATGACCGTTTAGTGAACATCTCTCCATTCTATGGCAGTCCTTGAAAGTACTTCATTTTCTTGCGCTTTTCCCTGATTGCCCCAAAATTTCTTGTCCTCTATAGAGATATCATTTCCACATATATGTTGACCGATGCGGTATGCCCTTTTGTTCTTGGCTTTCACGTGCATGAGTTCTGACATGCCATCCGATGAAAACAAGGAGAATAAGGCATATAGCCGCTGGATTTTATTCAATTTACGGCAAAATGAGATTGCCCGGATCATAGAGCTTCTGCGAAAAGGTATGTTTGTCCCTACCGAGGGGCTAATGTTTATAAAAACATAATCTCTCAATTTCCTTCAAAAGGAAGTGCCAATGTGTTTCCCTTGATTTTTGCATATATGACACATGAATAGATGAGTAACATAGTTCATAAAATCTAAAGCCAACAAATTAGCACAAGAACTAAAAGGCATGAAAATATTGCGACTCAGTTTGCACATATAAGTGAAGCTCTTATTTATTTCAAAAGATTGACAATGTTCATCATTAAACCATCCCAACATTGGTGAATAAACCTTATTTGAATCAAATTTACATGCTACAACATGCTTAGATAAGCAAACATGCAATGAGTCATTAGACACAGAATCATCACCAAGATTAGAGGTCATATCAAAATGATTAAACATTGATTCTTTTGCATCAACAGTTAATTCAATTGGTGCACTCAAAATTGTTGGTATTTCAGTTGTTTGATCATATGGCATTCATCAAATTATCAACATAATCCTCTAAAATAGGTGATGTGATCAAAGTAGTGGGTAGCTCAACACATGATGCATTCAAGTTAACTAGGGATGCATCATTCTCATATGATTATATCATCAATACCTTCTTTGTTACCTTATGCATAAGGCGTAGCTGATGTGAGTGTGAGCGTGAACAATGCACCATACTCTTGAGATGATGTCGCGCTCACAATCCGAGGTGGGGCTGCTCTAGTAGGTGCTGCGGTGGAGGAACCAACCTTGCGGTGGTGAGCATGAACTGGAATAGTAGTTGTTGTAGTCACCCAATGCATCCTCCATGTGTCTCTCAAAGGTACAACACGAACATACATACGATAATGCAGCGAGGAATATCTGAAATCTTGCACGAATATCATGGTTCAAACCACCAAAAATCTATTCATTGTATCATCCTCAGATTCTTCTATGTCACAATGATGCATATAAGATTTGAACTCTTGGTAGTAAGCATGAACATTGTTATTGCCTTGTTTAAATTGTTCAAATTTGCGAAGCAATTCACGACGATAGTAAGGAGGAAAAACTGTTTTCTCATTACATCTTTCAAATCTTTCCAAGTTGTGGGTTGGTTATCAATGTTTTTCTTACAATGCACTCCACCAAGCAGAAGCAAAACCAGTAAATGCTCTAGTGGCAGCTCATACTCGCTCAAGTTCGGAAAAAACATGCTTGACTAAAAACTTGTTCTACTTCAAGCTCCCAAGCTAGATAAATAGCGAGATTAAATCTACCCTCAAATGCGGTAAAGAGCTAACCTGGCCATGCAATAGCTTGTGTGTGTTGTCCCAACTCTCGTGATGGTGAAAATGTGTTAAGTCGTCCAGAACTTCTATCTCCGAAACCTGTCATGATTAGTAGAAACAAGAAACAAAATTCAAGAATAATGTTCCTATGAACTACTAGGATGTGGTTGTAAAGTGCTCACGATAAAGCAAATATCAATATCTTACAAGTTCTTACCATCGGCAGGTGGTGACGAGGCAACCAGCGGTGTCAAGTAACTCTGAAGATTGTGTAAAAGCGATTGCAGGAAGCGTCGTATACACGGTGTAGAAATATGTGGAGCTGGGTTGGCTATATATGGTAGCAAAAATTTAGCAATAATCAATTCAAAGATGCAATGTTGAATAAGCGCTCAGCAACGATGCTGTGCTGGTCCTAGGCTGGGCCGGACTAGAGGCGGCGAGCCTAGAACACTAATGAGGTCACAGCGTAGCACAACTAGCATCAATGAAGGATACTAAGTAGCTCTTGACAGCAAGATATAAGTGAAGATCCTGGCAGCGAGTGAAGATAATGATGAAAAACAACTGCCAAGCAGGACATACAACAACTCTCTCTCAACTTTCCTCTTGAAAAGTTTGAGCCAATTTTCTGATAAATTCTTTCAAAGAATGCTACTAACTCAAGCTTTCCAATGCAAAAAGAATCACTCAATTCGAGTTGATATGAGAGTCAAAGAATTCTAAAACGGCTGAAAAATTGGAACAAGTTGTGTTCACGAACTTCAGAGGCAAAAAGACCTATTTAGAAGCCGATTTTGAGGTGTCAAATATTGAACTAGCTTCTGCAACTATTTAGATGCGGCTCGTTGCTAGCTTCAATTTGAGTACTCAAGGAGGCCAAACAGCGGACTTCGTATGAGGAAGATACACCTGTTTACTGAACAGTCGCAAAACAGATTCAATCCGAATTCAGGTACGAGATTGATTCTAGATAGATCCGTTTTTTTCTTCTCTCTTTTTCTCACGCTTTTTTCTTTTCTTCTCTCTCTTTTCTTTTTTCTTTCCTTTTTCTCTCTTTTTTCTCTCTTTTTTTCTCCTCTTTCCAAGACAAACTAGATAAGATGCAGATTGGATCAGGCGAAGATGTGAATGACCTCAACTATGATTATGACAATGAACAGCCTTGTGTACGTGGTGAAATTAATAGATGGGATGGTGGACAGCGGAAGGATAATGATGCAGCGGTGGCGTGACTAATGTGAACAGAACTCGAAACTCTAAAGGAACTAGACACTAAGACCAACAACTGACCACGGCGATGCAACCGATAATTCAACTATGCAAACACTGAATAGAAAATTGCAAAGGCTCGGACTGGCTTGGATAAAGATGAACAGATCTAACTTTTTTTGTGGCTTTTCATGGACTATAGGTATGAATAATGATCACGATCTAAACTATGAAAAACTGTAAAATCTCACCGAGCAACACGAAAACTGATACCACTTGATAGAGGCGAGTGTCGATCTTTCGATGAGATGATAACTATCTCGATTTGGTGAAGATGACTTTGCCGATCCGACTACAAGCGTGCGTGACGTTGCGCCTTAGCAATCGCTAAACCAACTCCGAGAGGTTATTGACCACACGGAGCACAATCAACCTGACCACGAAGGTCTATTCCTGCAAGCAATCGAAGAACAAGCAAGAATATGATAAAAGCAATCTGAATATTGCGAATATATATGAAGTATTGATAAAGGTGGGGATCCGTGGCGGTCTTGAGTCTGGTCGTTGGACACAAGCGAAGTACGAAGTTGCAATGGCTAACTTTTAACTAAACAAATCCCAAGCGAAAAGCTACTAGATGGATCTACTTATATAGGAGCAAGGGGGTGGCGGCCAAGGAGGTGGGAGGGACGTCCCAAGGCAGCCTAAAACTAACCTAGGTCGTACAAGGCCAATGGGCCCAAGTGGAGGTGTGACGTAACACCTTTGGACTTGTGGTTTGACTCGGATTCTGGTGCAGCGTCAGATTGTTTATCCACAACTCAACGCTCGGACGGATTTTAAGGTGATTCCAATTGTGCTGGAAAGAGCATGAAATCTACTTTCCAACAAAAAGAATCACCCAATTCGATTCGTATGAAAAAGTTGTTGGCGTTTTGGAGTCAGGTATATGCTGTGCGGTCGAATCTGAATCCAGAACGTGAGAGACTTGGACTCTATCTTCTCTTGGGCCAAAAGTGACGTGAGAGGACTTTTTGAACAGCACCTAAACTTCTCTTTTCTTCCTTATCTTCATATGTGGATTGTACAAATGTCCCATACACCTGCAATTAGACAAAACACAAAAGTGTGTAGTATTTTTGTTCTGATAACATAAATAGATTATTGAATAGTTTGCACTAGAAATCACGACAAATATGCATGTATGCAATATTTTTGGTCATATACAAAGTATCATGTATATCTTAATGATACCGAGTCTTAAGTCAATTTGATGCTCAATCCCTCGAATGAGTGGTAATCCGGTGGCACGTCCTTGTGGAAAGGCGTCCCGTGAACTCCTGCAAAATGTTAGTAATGATAAGGAAATAAAGAAGGAAGCCGTCTCGAATGAAAATAATACCTCTTTGCACACAAAAGCATAGCAAACAGATTTGCTAAAATCTCAAATCATCAATATCCAGATTTAGTGGCAAGTAAACATGCACTTTTAATTTAATTTAAAACATGATAGATGGTTTATTAATGGAAGCTTCATCTGTTGCTCAAATTCTTTTACAATCTGATTTTTTCACTCTTATTTTACTCCTGTTTTGCTTTTATTAGCTCTATTAATATCATCTTTCAAAATGGACTCGGAGTCATGGGAAGCAAAGTAATATTTTTATCCTTATGAACAAGAGTATCTTGATTGTTTCTACCATGAATTGTCTACGAATTTTATCAAATTGCCATGAGTCTCGCAAGTAACAAGGAACATGCTTGCATAGGTACCCACATCACAATCAACATAATCAGCATATGTAGAGATACTAAAATGCACACGAACGATGCACGTGTTACCTTAACCTTGCTTATTTTGTTGTTGAACCATTGGATGTAGTAAATGAGGATGTGGATGTGGTCTTGTGGTGAGATATAGCTTCTCACCATCTCCATGCTAGCCAAGTTGTTTACGGCTCCCTCCATCTCTGATGGCCTTGAATAGAAACGTTCCTTCACAACTCCCTATGTATGGAACAAATTATGCACCTCTGATTTTTGCTCCGACTTGTAGCTTTGCACCTCAAAACACGTTGAAGCTGACTAAACATTCATTCACTGTAAGCATCTTGGCAGACCATGTATTGTGTCTCATGATGGAAATCATCTCCACCGTGTTCCTCATGTGTAATAAGGCCAAAGTCTCCTCATCTTAGTCACTAGTGGACTCATTACCCACCATCCTCATTAGCAATCATCACCTGCTGAGATTTGCATTCTCTCTTAAAATGTCCTCTTCCCCTAGCGATGACAAATAATATCACTTGTGTGCCACAATGACGCCATGGAAGAAGAAAGAGCTACGTACGAGGCCAGCAGGTGTGCTCTTGGCGGAATAGTGGTGGTTGTGCACTGCTTTCTTATCACACGGTTGAAGGTGGCACACGAAGGAGGAGGTGATGGTGCGGTTGAAGTAGATGATGCCTTGCGTGGTGTCCATGATGAAGGTGCGACCCTAAGAAGAAAAGTTAGTGCTTGGCGCCAATGCACCTCGATCCTGCACTTCACGTTCAGCTTTACAAGCAAGATGGAATAAGCGAATTGATGATTATTATGATATTTATAATCCAGAATGAGTGCTACGAATCTCTCTGTTTAATCCACCCAGGAAAAAAGTGCAAGCCTGCACTTATTTCTCCTCGACCATGCCACATCTAATCAAGCCAGTTTGTAATTCTGATAATGTTCTTCTCTGAGAAATTTAATTGTCTTAAGCTTCTGCACTTTTTGGCGTAATTCATGTTGATAATATGTTGGGAGACCCAACAGATGCGCGCCTTGCAGTTTTCAAAGCAGCCCAAATGGGCGGGCACGAGATATAATCTACAATGTTGAGACCACCAAACACATGCAAAGCTATTGAAAGCACAAACCATGGCGAGAACCGTCTCTCCTCGGGGATATTGTAAACATGTACCGTGGTTGTTCAGTTTCTAACTCCCAGTAAGATATATATAAAGGAACATATCTACCCTCAAATGGTGGAATATTCAATTTGAGTTTAGGGAGATGTGCTTGATCTAAGTACACGAGGGGGAGCCCTATTGTTGCCATTATTTGCATGTGGACGACCTGGTGGTTGTGTGGTGCTGGTGGTTGCACGTAGTTCTGATGTTGATCAACCTCATCCTCGTAATCTCCCATAATCATCCTCCTCGGTACCAGCGGCTGACAGCGGTAGCGAGAGCCAAAGCACCAACAGCAATGATGGCGGCAACACTGCGAAATTTTGTCACGGCTCAATAGGAACAATTGAGCTTTCGTCCATGCCTGATTTGGAAGGGGGCGTAGTTGTCGTTCGCGAGGCTGCGATAGTTGCAGCCCGGCGGTGGTTGTGGAAAGCAGCCTTTGAAACGAATTCGCCAAACTTTGCTATCAAGCTTTGTTTCAAGCGTCTTCTCAATGCATCTATCTTCTCCATGATTTGTCAAATCTGTTTAGCACATCTTACTTTTGTCCAATCATCATTTCTTGAAATTTATCATGTAATTTGTTTGTTAAGTCAGGAGTTCTCCCCAATCAGTCTAAATGCGACAGTGATCCTACCATTGGTTAGCGGCAAATAGAAACACACAATGGTGTCCGTCTTTCGATGAGATGGTGGATTTCGCTTTGGTGGAAGTCGACTTTGGCGATCCGACTACTGCGTCTTGCGAGGGCGTCGCGCCTATATGTCGCTAAACCAACTCCGAGAGGTTATTGACCACGCGAACACGATCAACGACCACGAGGTCTATTTCCTGCGAGCAAGCGAAGAACAAGCAAGCTGAGATTGCAATCTGGATATTGCGAATATAAGATGAAAGCTTTATTGATCAAGGTGGGGTTACGTGGCGCCTTTATGCAGTCGTTGAACACAAGCGAAATGCAGCGAAGTTGCAGCTATGGCGAACTTTTGATCTAAACAAAACCCAAGTCTAAGCGGTGCCCTAAGGGCTGTATATATGGAGGAAGAGGGGTGAATTTCGTGGCCCTTGGTGGAGGGTCGAAACTAACCCTATCTCTTGTTCCCCACACATACGGACTCTAAAATAGCCTATACTAATGTATTTCGAAATTACATGGGCTGGCCCAATAATAAGGTGACCAGCACCTAGAATAGCCTATGGACGAATTTATGAAGTGGCATCTTGTATATTTCGTCCAAGGCTTCATGCACTCATTATGGTGGCTTCAAAGTCTGAAATCATCACTTGTAACTCCATTCTTGTCCCCTTAGCATGCCATCATCTCCATGCTTGTTCTTGCTCCAATGTTCATCCTTCTCCAAGCTAGGCCCTTCATTTGTAAGCAAAACAAATGTATCCAATTTAAGCAGCATCATATTCTCATGAACATTAGAATCATTACCAAGAAAGCGAAAGTACACAGTAATTTAGTTGGCGTCTTGTGAGCTCTAGTAATTGGTCCGATATGTATAGCGGCGGGGGCTGTGGGTGTAACAATGGTATTGATGTCCTCATCATCCTCCCTTCTTGAAATGAAGTCGTCCTCGACGGAAGTTCATCTTCCTCACCAAATATGGCTTCAAATCTGCAATGTTAAAAGTGGGACTAACCCCAAAATCTGCGAGGCAGCTCAAGTTTATATGCATTATCATTTACTTTCTCCAACACCTTAAAGGGACCAGCAGCACGTGGCATTAGCTTTGATTTGCGCAAATCGGAAATCTATCCTTACATAAATGTAACCAAACAAGATCTCGGTGCAAACACAACATGTTTTCTACCCTTATCTCCAGCAAGTTTATATTTAGCATTCATCGCTCAATGTTTTCCTTAGTTAACTCATGCATTTTAAAATCAATTCAGCACGTTCTTTAGCATCAAAATTAACCTTCTCCGAAGATGGAAGAAGCAACAAATCAATAGGTGCGGGTGGGAAACCATACACAACTTCAAAGGGCACATCTTAGTAGTAGAATGCAATGAGCGATTATAAGCAAATTCAATATGAGGCAAGCATTCCTCCCACATTTTCTTATTTTTCTTTAGAACAGCCCTAAGCATAGTAGACAATGTTCTATTGACTACTTGGTTTATCCATCGGTTTGGGGGTGACAAGTAGTACTAAAAAGCAGTTTAGTCCCCAACTTAGCCCATAAACATCTCCAAAAGTGGCTAAGAAATTTAGTATCACGATCTGAAACAATAGTATTTGGCACACCATGCAAGCGAATAATTTCACGAAAGAACAAATCAGCAACATTGACAGCATCATCGCTTTTATGACATGGTATAAAGTGTGCCATTTTAGAAATCTATCCACGACAACAAATATGCTATCCTCCCTTCTTTGTTCTAGGTAAACCTAAAACAAAGTCCATAGATATATCCTCCCAAGGAACACTAGAGTGCAGGCAAAGGCATATATAAACCATGAGGATTGAGTCGTGACTTAGCTTTTTGACATGTAGTGCAGCGAGCAATAAAGCGCTCAACATCCGTCTCATCTTTGGCCAAAAGAAATGTGTAGCAAATCGTCCTCCGTCTTCTTCACGCCAAAGTGTCCCATTAGTCCTCCTCCATCGCCTCCTGCAACAACAAAAGGCGAGCGGAGCTAGCTGGAATGCATAGCTTGTTAGCACGGAACACAAATCCATCATTAACGACAAACTTGTTCCATGTTCTTCCTTCTTTACAATTCTGCAATACATCTTTAAAATCAGCATCATGCACATATTGATCTTTGATGGTCTCCAAACCAAATATTTTGAAGTCAAGTTGTGAAAGCATAGTATAGCGACGAGACAATGCATCGGCAATAACATTTTCTTTACCCTTCTTGTGTTTAATGACATAAGGAAAGTCTCAATGAATTCAACCCATTTAGCATGTCTACGATTCAGTTTAGCTTGACTTTTAATATGTTTCAAAGATTCATGATCAGAATGTATAACAAATTCTTTGGGCCATAAATAATGTTGCCATGTTTCTAAAGTCGAACAAGAGCATATAATTCTTTATCATAAGTAGAATAATTCAGACTAGGCCCTCAATTTTTGAGAAAAGTATACAACAGGTTTGCCATCTTGTAATAACACACCTCTAATCCAATTCCACTAGCATCACATTCAAGCTCAAAAGTCTTATTAAAATCAGGAAGTTGGAGTAAAGGGCATGTGTCAACTTATCTTTCAATACCGTGAAGGCTTCTTCTGTGCGGTACCCCAAACAAAAGGCACATCCTTCTTTGTAAGCTCATTGAGAGGTGCAGCAATGGTGCTGAAATCTCTCTAAAGCGCCTATAGAAACCAGCGAGGCCAAGAAACTCCTCACTTGTGTGACCGTTTTGGGCTGCGGCCAACTCTCAATAGCTTCAATCTTGGCTTTATCAACTTCAATTCCTGTGGAGTAACAACATAGCCAAGAAAAGATACTCGATCGGTGCAAAGGTGCACTTCCCAAGGTTACCAAACAAGCGTGCATCACGTAGAGCATTAAAAACAACACGTAAATGTTCCAAATGTTCTTCCAAAGATTTGCTATAAATCAGTATATCATCAAAATAGACTACCACAAATCGTCCAATGAAAGCACGTAAAACTTAGTTCATTAATCTCATGAAAGTACTAGGTGCATTAGTTAACCCAAAGGCATGACTAACCACTCATATAATCCAAACTTAGTTTTAAATGCTGTTTTCCATTCATCTCCCAATTTCATACGAATTTGATGGTATCCACTCATAAATCAACTTTGGAGAATATTGTAGAGCCACTCAATTCATCAAGCATATCATCTAGCCTAGGAATAGGGTGGCGATAACGAATAGTAATATTATTGATGCCTCTACAATCAACACACATCGTGATGTACCATCCTTTTTCGGCACTAGAATAATAGGAACAGCACAAGGACTAAGGGATTGGCGTATATAACCTTTGTCGAGCAGCTCCTGTGCTTGACGCATAATCTCCTTCGTCTCCTCTGGATTGATGCGGTATGGTGCGGTTGGGTAATGATGCACGGGAATTAAGTCAATTTGATGCTCAATCCCTCGAATAGGTGGTAATCCGGTGGCACGTCTTGTGGAAAGGCGTCGGCGAACTCTGCAAAATGTTAGTGACAGCGGGGGCAAAGAGGAAAACCGTCCTCGAATGAAAATAATGCCTCTTTGCACACAAAAGCATAGCAAATAGATTTGCTAAAATCTAGCTCATCAATATCAGATTTGGTGGCAAGTAAACATGCACTTTTCAATTTAATTTCAGAAGCAACAGTAGATGGTTTATTATTAGGCTTCATGTGTTGCTCAAATTCTTTTACCACAATCTGATTTTCACTCTTATTTTTCTCTGTTTTGCTTTATTAGCTCTATTAATATCATCTTTCAAAATGGACTCGAGAGTCATAGGAAGCAAAGTAATATTTTATCCTTATGAACAAGAGTATCTTGATTGTTTCTACCATGGTGTCAAAATTTTATCAAATTGCCATGGTCTACCAAGTAACAAGGAACATGCTTGCATAGGTACCACATCACAATCAACATAATCAGCATATGTAGAGATACTAAAATGCACACGAGCGATGCGTGTTACCTTCACCTTGCATTGTTGTTGAACCATTGGATGTAGTAAGGATGTGGATGTGGTCTTGTGGTGAGAGATAGCTTCTCCACCATCTCCATGCTAGCCAAGTTGTTGCAGCTCCCTCCATCTATGATGGCCTTGAATAGAGCGTTCCTTCACAACTCCTTTGTATGGAACAAATTATGCCTCTGATTTTGCTCAGCTTGTGTACCTGCACACTCAAAACACGTTGAGCAACTAAACATTCATACTGTCGGCATCTTGACAGCCATGTATTGTGTCTCATGATCAGAATCATCTCCACCGTGTTCCTCATGTGTAATAAGAGCCAAAGTCTCCTCATCATAGTCACTAAGCGGACTCATACCCACCATCCTCGGTAGCAATCATCACTGCTGAGATTTGCATTCTCTGCAAAATGTCCTCTTCCCTTACAACGACGACAAATAATATCACTTGTGTGCCTGTTGGCGCCATGGAAGAAGAAGAGCTCTGTGCAGGCCAGGCGGTGTGCTCTTGGCGGATAGTGGTGGTTGTGCACCTTTCTTGTATCACGGTTGGAGGTGGCACCTGAAGGAGGTGATGGTGCGGTGGAAGTAGATGATGCACGTGGTGTCCATGATGAAGGTCGACTGCGAGAAAAGTTAGTGCGGCGCCAATGCATCGATCCTGCACTTCACGTTCACTTTACAAGCAAGATGGAATAAGCAGTGATATTATTATAATCCTTATAGTCTAGAATGGTGCGAATCTCTCTATTTAATCCACCCGAAAACGTGCAAGCATAGCTTCATTCTCCTCAACAATACCACATCTAATCAAGCGGTTTGTAATTCACGATAATATTCTTCTACAAATTTTTCCTTGTCTTAAGCGCTGCAATTTTGAAGTAATTCACGTTGATAATATGGTGGAACCAGCAGATGCATAGCAGTTTTCAAAGCAGCCCAAGTAGCTGGAGCAGGATATAATCTACAATGTTGACCACCAAACACATGCAAAGCTAGTGAAAGCACAAACAGCAGCGAGAACACGTCTCTCCTCGGGATATTGTAAACATGTAAATCGTTGTTCAGTTTCTAACTCCCAAGTAAGATATATATCGGGAACATATCTACCCTCAAATGGTGGAATATTCAATTTCAGTTTAGGGAGATGGTCATGATCTCGTACTGAGGAGCCCTAACATTGCCATTATTTGCATGTGGGCGACACGGTGGTTGTGGTCTTTGGTGGTTGCCGTAGTTACGATGTTGATCAACCTCATCCTCGTAATCTCCCATATAATCATCCTCCTCGGTACCAGCAGCAGCGATGGCGAGGCCAAAAAAGCACCAACAGCGATGGCAGCGGCACCAAAATTTTGTCTGGCTCAATAGGAACCTGTTGAGCTCGTCCATCTTGATTCGGAAGGGCGTAGTTGTTGTCGTTCTTGAGAGGTGCGATAGGTGCAGCCGGCGGTGGTTGTGGAAAAGCAGCGAGCAATTCATCAAACTTGCTATCAAGCTTTGTTTCAAGCGTCTTCTCAATGCCATCTATCTTCTCCATGGCCTCGTCAAATCTGTTTACCACATCTTGCACTGTCCAATCATCATTTCTTGAAACTTATCATGTAGCTGTTTGTTAAGTCATGTTCTCCCAATCAGTCTCATCGGCTTGTGATCCTGCCATGGTTAGCAGCAATAGAAACACACAAGAATATGATCCTCTGAGACTACTAACAAGTGGTGGTGGTGGTGTGTCACAAATCCGTCAAGCAAATCTCAAATTCTTACGGTTCTTACCCAGCGGCGGTGGTGATCGGCAACCGTTGTAGTCAAAACTCTCAAAGCTTGGATATAGCGATTACGGGGAGAATCAAGCATACGGCGTAGATGTATGTGGAGCTGGGAAGGCTTATAATATGGTAGCAAAAAGGTTGACAATAATCAATTCGAGAGATGCAAAGTTGAATAAGCGCTCAGCAGCAGTCTTGTCTTTGGTCCTAGGCTGAACCGTGCTAGAGGCGAGCCTAGAACACTAACAAAATCACGGCGCTGCTGCGTAAACAAGGGAAAAGCACACTCTGAATTTTTTTTTCGCTCTTTTTTTTTTTTTTTTTTTTTTTTTTTGCTCTTTTTTTTTTTTTTGAAAAATCACTATAATGGCGAGTGTCTCAAAACTCTTCCAGTCAATGACGGGATGGGCACGAAATTTTTTAGACCAAATTTTTTTTTTGCGGACCCAAAAAGCTGAAGCAGGTCAAAAAACTTTCTATAACGGCTCAATACGCTTAAAACACCTAAAAATAGGATAGCGAAAAATTTTTTATCCGTGCGTTTTGGAAAATTTTGGGCCTAAGCGGAGGTGGTTTCGGACTCTTTTTTTTTTGAAACCAACCTCTTCTCATGACGGACAAGATTGCTGGAATCGAAACCTACTCGGACAAGGAAACACGAATCGGAAATTAGATGGATCGAAAACAAATCTAATATGCAAGGAACTTCGGATTGGTGGTGGATATATGGTGGTGGTATATGGCAGCGGTGGTGGTATATGGTGGTATATGGATCTGATTGAGCGGTGGCGGATAAGCGGTGGTGGTAGATGGCGAGGCGATGATGATGGTGGTGGCGGCGGCGTGACAACTTATGACGAAACTTCGAAACTCTAAAGACTAGACTCTAAGACCAGCAACTAGACACGGCGATGCAACCGCCAAATTCAACAACGCAAATCTGAAAAAAGATTATGCAAAGGCTCAGATTGGTTGGATATGATGACCTAACCCTAATTTTTTTGGCTTTTTAGTGGACTATAGGTATGAAGAACAGACTCGATCTAAACTACGAAAAACTGTAAAATCTCACCGAGCAACACGGAAATCGATACCACTTGATAGAGGCAAAGGTGTCCGTCTTTCGATGAGATGGTGGATTTAAGCTTTGGTGGAAGTCGACTTTGGCGATCCGACTACTGACGTCTGCGAGGGCGTCGCGCCTGCAATCGCTAAACCAACTCAGAGAGGTTATTGACCCGCGGAACACGATCAACGACCACGAGGTCTATTTCCTGCGAGCAAGCGAAGAACAAGCAAAAGCTGAGATTGCAATCTGGATATTGCGAATATAAGATGAAAGCTTTATTGATCAAGGTGGGGTTACGTGGCGCCTTTATGCAGTCGTTGAACACAAGCGAAATGCTGCGAAGTTGCAGCTATGGCGAACTTTTGATCTAAACAAAACCCAAGTCTAAGCGGTGCCCTAAGGGCTGTATATATGGAGGAAGAGGGGTGAATTTCGTGGCCCTTGGTGGAGGGTCGAAACTAACCCTATCTCTTGTTTCCCACACATCGGACTCTAAAATAGCCTATACTAATGTATTTCGAAATTACATGGGCCTGGCCCAATAATAAGGTGTGCAGCACCTAGAATAGCCTATGGACGAATATTATGAAGTGGCATCTTGTATATTTCGTCCAAGGCTTCATGCACTCATTATGGTGGCTTCAAAGTCTGAAATCATCACTTGTAACTCCATTCTTGTCCCCTTAGCATGCCATCATCTCCATGCTTGTTCTTGCTCCAATGTTCATCCTTCTCCAAGCTAGGCCCTTCATTTGTAAGCAAAACAAATGTATCCAATTTAAGCGACATCATATTCTCATGAACATTAGAATCATTACCAAGAAAGCGAAAGTACACAGTAATTTAGTTGGCGTCTTGTGAGCTCTAGTAATTGGTCCGTATGTATAGCGGCGAGGGGCTGTGGGTGTAACAATGGTATTGATGTCCTCATCACCAGGTCCTTCTCCAGTCCGATGCTCCTTTTTGTTGCATTGTTCTCGATTTCCGAAGATCAGCGTAGATGTCAGATACTCCAGTGCATGACAGAGGAAGGACTCGAACTCATGGGACATTTTGAGTCACAGAGGTCAGTTTCAAAATCTAGGACCTCAGTCTCAGGAAAATTCTCCTTGTGGGGTTTTCTCATTTGTAGACTTTTGGAAAAAAATATTTGCAGATGTTTTATTTTGAGACAAAAAAGTGCAAAAAAAGTCTCAAAAAAAAATTGGTCCTGTGCTCCTCCCTCGTTTACGCGTGCTCCCACCGTGATTTTGTTAGTGTTCTAGGCTCCGCGTCTCTGATCTCATAGCCTAGGGTTCCACATGACAATAGCGTCGTTATTTATTCAACTTTGTGATAGAGGCAAAGGTGTCCGTCTTTCGATGAGATGGTGGATTTCGCTTTGGTGGAAGTCGACTTTGGCGATCCGACTCTGACGTCTTGAGGGCGTCGCGCCTTAGCAATCGCTAAACCAACTCCGAGAGGTTATTGACCACGCCGAACACGATCAACGACCACGAGGTCTATTTCCTGCGAGCAAGCGAAGAACAAGCAAGCTGAGATTGCAATCTGGATATTGCGAATATAAGATGAAAGCTTTATTGATCAAGGTGGGGTTACTGTGGCGCCTTTATGCAGTCGTTGAACACAAGCGAAATGCTGCGAAGTTGCAGCTATGGCGAACTTTTAATCTAAACAAAACCCAAGTCTAAGCGGTGCCCTAAGGGCTGTATATATGGAGGAAGAGGGGAGAATTTCGTGGCCCTTGGTGGAGGGTCGAAACTAACCCTATCTCTTGTTTCCCCACACATCGGACTCTAAAATAGCCTATACTAATGTATTTCGAAATTACATGGGCTGGCCCAATAATAAGGTGATGCAGCACCTAGAATAGCCTCTGGACGAAAATTATGAAGTGGCATCTTGTATATTTCGTCCAAGGCTTCATGCACTCATTATGGTGGCTTCAAAGTCTGAAATCATCACTTGTAACTCCATTCTTGTCCCCCTTAGCATGCCATCATCTCCATGCTTGTTCTTGCTCCAATGTTCATCCTTCTCCAAGCTAGGCCCTTCATTTGTAAGCAAAACAAATGTATCCAATTTAAGCAGACATCATATTCTCATGAACATTAGAATCATTACCAAGCGAAAGTACACAGGTAATTTAGTTGGCGTCTTGTGAGCTCTAGTAATTGGTCCGGTATGTATAGCAGCGCGGGGCTGTGGGTGTAACAATGGTATTGATGTCCTCATCATCCTCCCTTCTTGAAATGAAGTCGTCCTCGACGGAAGTTCATCTTCCTCACCAAATATGGCTTCAAATCTGCAATGTTAAAAGTGGGACTAACCCCAAAATCTGCGAGGCAGCTCAAGTTTATATGCATTATCATTTACTTTCTCCAACACCTTAAAGGGACCAGCAGCACGTGGCATTAGCTTTGATTTGCGCAAATCGGAAATCTATCCTTACGCAAATGTAACCAAACAAGATCTCCGGTGCAAACACAACATGTTTTCTACCCTTATCTCCAGCAAGTTTATATTTAGCATTCATCGCTCAATGTTTTCCTTAGTTAACTCATGCATTTTTAAAATCAATTCAGCACGTTCTTTAGCATCAAAATTAACCTTCTCCGAAGATGGAAGAAGCAACAAATCAATAGGTGCGAGGTAGGAAACCATACACAACTTCAAAGGGCACATCTTAGTAGTAGAATGCAATGAGCGATTATAAGCAAATTCAATATGAGGCAAGCATTCCTCCCACATTTTCTTATTTTTCTTTAGAACAGCCCTAAGCATAGTAGACAATGTTCTATTGACTACTTCAGTTTATCCATCGGTTTGGGGGTGACAAGTAGTACTAAAAAGCAGTTTAGTCCCCAACTTAGCCCATAAACATCTCCAAAAGTGGCTAAGAAATTTAGTATCACGATCTGAAACAATAGTATTTGGCACACCATGCAAGCGAATAATTTCACGAAAGAACAAATCAGCAACATTGACGCATCATCGCTTTTATGACATGGTATAAAGTGTGCCATTTTGAGAATCTATCCACGACAACAAATATGCTATCCCTCCCTTCTTTGTTCTAGGTAAACCTAAAACAAAGTCCATAGATATATCCTCCCAAGGAACACTAGAGTGCGAGGCAAAGGCATATATAAACCATGAGGATTGAGTCGTGACTTAGCTTTTTGACATGTAGTGCAGCGAGCAATAAAAGCGCTCAACATCCGTCTCATCTTTGGCCAAAAGAAATGTGTAGCAAATCGTCCTCCGTCTTCTTCACGCCAAAGTGTCCCATTAGTCCTCCTCCATCGCCTCCTGCAACAACAAAAGGCGAGCGGACTAGCTGGAATGCATAGCTTGTTAGCGGAACACAAATCCATCATTAACGACAAACTTGTTCCATGTTCTTCCTTCTTTACAATTCTGCAATACATCTTTAAAATCAGCATCATGCACATATTGATCTTTGATGGTCTCCAAACCAAATATTTTGAAGTCAAGTTGTGAAAGCATAGTATAGCGACGAGACAATGCATCGACAATAACATTTTCTTTACCCTTCTTGTGTTTAATGACATAAGGAAAGTCTCAATGAATTCAACCCATTTAGCATGTCTCGATTCAGTTTAGCTTGACTTTTAATATGTTTCAAAGATTCATGATCAGAATGTATAACAAATTCTTTGGGCCATAAATAATGTTGCCATGTTTCTAAAGTCGAACAAGAGCATATAATTCTTTATCATAAGTAGAGTAATTCAGACTAGGCCCTCAATTTTTGAAAAAAGTATGCAACAGGTTTGCCATCTTGTAATAACACACCTCTAATCCAATTCCACTAGCATCACATTCAAGCTCAAAAGTCTTATTAAAATCAGGAAGTTGGAGTAAAGGGCATGTGTCAACTTATCTTTCAATACCGTGAAGGCTTCTTCTGTCGGTACCCCAAACAAAAGGCACATCCTTCTTTGTAAGCTCGTTGAGAGGTGCAGCAATGGTGCTGAAATCTCTCACAAAGCGCCTATAGAAACCAGCGAGGCCAAGAAACTCCTCACTTGTGTGACCGTTTTGGGCTGCGGCCAACTCTCAATAGCTTCAATCTTGGCTTTATCAACTTCAATTCCTGTGGAGTAACAACATAGCCAAGAAAAGATACTCGGTTGGTGCAAAGGTGCACTTCCCAAGGTTACCAAACAAGCGTGCATCACGTAGAGCATTAAAAACAACACGTAAATGTTCCAAATGTTCTTCCAAAGATTTGCTATAAATCAGTATATCATCAAAATAGACTACCACAAATCGTCCAATGAAAGCACGTAAAACTTAGTTCATTAATCTCATGAAAGTACTAGGTGCATTAGTTAACCCAAAAGGCATGACTAACCACTCATATAATCCAAACTTAGTTTTAAATGCTGTTTTCCATTCATCTCCCAATTTCATACGAATTTGATGGTATCCACTCATAAATCAACTTTGGAGAATATTGTAGAGCCACTCAATTCATCAAGCATATCATCTAGCCTAGGAATAGGGTGGCGATAACGAATAGTAATATTATTGATGCCTCTACAATCAACACACATCGTGACGTACCATCCTTTTTGGCACTAGAATAATAGGAACAGCACAAGGACTAAGGGATTCGCGTATATAACCTTTGTCGAGCAGCTCACATACTTGGCGCATAATCTCCTTCGTCTCCTCTGGATTGATGCGGTATGGTGCGGGTTGGGTAATGATGCACGGGAATTAAGTCAATTTGATGCTCAATCCCTCGAATAGGTGGTAATCCGGTGGCACGTCTTGTGGAAAGGCGTCGTGAACTCTGCAAAATGTTAGTGACAGCGAGGGGCAAAGAGGAAAACCGTCCTCGAATGAAAATAATGCCTCTTTGCACACAAAAGCATAGCAAATAGATTTGCTAAAATCTAGCTCATCAATATCAGATTTGGTGGCAAGTAAACATGCACTTTTCAATTTAATTTCAGAAGCAACGATAGATGGTTTATTATTAGGCTTCATGTGTTGCTCAAATTCTTTTACCACAATCTGATTTTCACTCTTATTTTCTCTGTTTTGCTTTATTAGCTCTATTAATATCATCTTTCAAAATGGACTCAGGAGTCATAGGAAGCAAAGTAATATTTTTATCCTTATGAACAAGAGTATCTTGATTGTTTCTACCATGGTGTACAAATTTTATCAAATTGCCATGGTCTACCAAGTAACAAGGAACATGCTTGCATAGGTACCACATCACAATCAACATAATCAGCATATGTAGAGATACTAAAATGCACACGAGCAGTCGTGTTACCTTCACCTTGCAGCTGTTGTTGAACCATTGGATGTAGTAAGGATGTGGATGTGGTCTTGTGGTGAGAGATAGCTTCTCCACCATCTCCATGCTAGCCAAGTTGTTGCAGCTCCCTCCATCTATGATGGCCTTGAATAGAGCGTTCCTTCACAACTCCTTTGTATGGAACAAATTATGCCTCTGATTTTGCTCGACTTGTGTAACCTGCACACTCAAAACACGTTGAGCAACTAAACATTCATACTGTCGGCATCTTGACAGCCATGTATTGTGTCTCATGATCGAGAATCATCTCCACCGTGTTCCTCATGTGTAATAAGAGCCAAAGTCTCCTCATCATAGTCACTAGCGGACTCATACCCACCATCCTCGGTAGCAATCATCACCGCTGAGATTTGCATTCTCTGTATAAAATGTCCTCTTCCCTTACAACGACGACAAATAATATCACTTGTGTGCCTGTTGGCGCCATGGAAGAAGAAGAGCTCTGTGCAGGCCAGCGGTGTGCTCTTGGCGAGATAGTGGTGGTTGTGCACCTTTCTTGTATCACGGTTGGAGGTGGCACTGAAGGAGGTGATGGTGCGGTGGAAGTAGATGATGCGTGGTGTCCATGATGAAGGTCGACCTGCGAGAAAAGTTAGTGCGGCGCCAATGCACATCGATCCTGCACTTCACGTTCAGCTTTACAAGCAAGATGGAATAAGCAGTGATATTATTATAATCCTTATAGTCTAGAATGGTGCGAATCTCTCTATTTAATCCACCCGAGAAAGCGTGCAAGCATAGCTTCATTCTCCTCAACAATACCACATCTAATCAAGCCGGTTTGTAATTCACGATAATATTCTTCTCTGAATTTTTCCTTGTCTTAAGCGCTGCAATTTTTGAAGTAATTCACGTTGATAATATGGTGGAACCAGCATGCATAGCAGTTTTCAAAGCAGCCCAAGTAGCTGGAGCAGGATATAATCTACAATGTTGAGACCACCAAACACATGCAAAGCTAGTGAAAGCACAAACAGCGGCGGGAACACGTCTCTCCTCGGGATATTGTAAACATGTAAATCGTTGTTCAGTTTCTAACTCCCAAGTAAGATATATATCGAGGAACATATCTACCCTCAAATGGTGGAATATTCAATTTCAGTTTAGGGAGATGGTCATGATCTCGTACTGAGGGAGCCCTAATATTGCCATTATTTGCATGTGGGCGACCTGGTGGTTGTGGTGCTGGTGGTTGCGTGGTTACGATGTTGATCAACCTCATCCTCATAATCGTCCACATACTCATCATCCTCCTCGGTACCACCAGCAGCGATGGCGAGGAGCCAAAAGCAGCACCAACAGCGATGGCGGCGGCACGAAATTTTGTCACGGCTCAATAGGAACCTGTTGAGCTCGTCCATCTTGATTCGGAAGGGCGTAGTTGTTGTCGTTCTTGAGAGGTGCGATAGGTGCAGCCGGCGGTGGTTGTGGAAAGCAGCGAGCAATTCATCAAACTTGCTATCAAGCTTTGTTTCAAGCGTCTTCTCAATGCCATCTATCTTCTCCATGGCCTCGTCAAATCTGTTTACCACATCTTGCACTCCAATCATCATTTCTTGAAACTTATCATGTAGCTGTTTGTTAATCGGTTCTCCCAATCAGTCTCATCGACTTGTGATCCTACCATGGTTAGCAGCAAATAGAAACACACAAGAATATGATCCTCTGAACTACTAAGAAGTGGTGGTGGTGTATCACAAACCCGTCAAGCAAATCTCAAATTCTTACCAGTTCTTACCCAGCGGCGGTGGTGATCGGCAACCGTTGTAGTCAAAACTCTCAAAGCTTGGATATAGCGATTACGGGGAGAATCAAGCATACGGCGTAGATGTATGTGGAGCTGGGAAGGCTTATAATATGGTAGCAAAAATGTCGACAATAATCAATTCGAGAGATGCAAAGTTGAATAAGCGCTCAGCAGCAGTCTTGTGCTGGTCCTAGGCTGAACCGTGCTAGAGGCGAGCCTAGAACACTAACAAAATCACGGCGCTGCTGCGTAAACAAGGAGGAGCACACTCTGAATTTTTTTTCTTTTTTTTTTTTTTGCACTTTTTCCTCTTTTTTTTTTTTTTTGCTCATAACAAATTTTTTTTGAAAAAGTCTACAAATGGTCTAAAAACTGCCTAGCAAATTTTCCGGACTTAGTTTTTTTTTGAAGCTGGAACTATTTTTCTTCTGCGGATGGCTTGGAAGTTGGGAGTCCTCTGCTTCTCACTTCGAGATGTCGCGTGATCGCGTCGATCTGGAACAATTCTTGGAACTAATGGCAAGATGATCTCTGGAACTTCGGACTGGTGGACTGAATCTGGTGGAACTGGTGGTGGCGGAGATGAATCTGGTGGAACTTCGGATTGGTGGCGGAGATGAATCTGGTGGAACTTCGGATGGTGGCGGATATATGTTGCGGTGGACTCGGATGGGCGTGATGGCGGCGGATATGTGGTGGCGTATATGGATTCGGATTGGCGGTGAATATGTGGTGGTGGTATATGGCAGCGGCGGCGTGACAACTTTGTGAACAGAACTTCGAAACTCTAAAGACTAGACGCTAAGACCAGCAACTTGACACGGCGATGCAACGCCAATTCAACAAAGCAAATCTGAAAAAGATTATGCAAAGGCTCAGATTGGTTGGATGGGATGAACTAACCTAATTTTTTTGGCTTTTTAAGTGGACTATAGGTATGAAGAACAGACTCGATCTAAACTACGAAAAACTGTAAAATCTCACGAGCAACACGGAAATCGATACCACTTGATAGAGGCAAAGGTGTCCGTCTTTCGATGAGATGGTGGATTTAGCTTTGGTGGAAGTCGACTTTGGCGATCCGACTACTGACGTCTGCGAGGGCGTCGCATATATGTCGCTAAACCAACTCCGAGAGGTTATTGACCACGCGAACACGATCAACGACCACGAGGTCTATTTCCTGCGAGCAAGCGAAGAACAAGCAAGAAGCTGAGATTGCAATCTGGATATTGCGAATATAAGATGAAAGCTTTATTGATCAAGGTGGGGTTACGTGGCGCCTTTATGCAGTCGTTGAACACAAGCGAAATGCTGCGAAGTTGCAGCTATGGCGAACTTTTAATCTAAACAAAACCCAAGTCTAAGCGGTGCCCTAAGGGCTGTATATATGGAGGAAGAGGGGAAATTTCGTGGCCCTTGGTGGAGGGTCGAAACTAACCCTATCTCTTGTTTCCCCACACATACGGACTCTAAAATAGCCTATACTAATGTATTTCGAAATTACATGGGCCTGGCCCAATAATAAGGTGATGCAGCACCTAGAATAGCCTCTGGACGAAATTTATGAAGTGGCATCTTGTATATTTCGTCCAAGGCTTCATGCACTCATTATGGTGGCTTCAAAGTCCTGAAATCATCACTTGTAACTCCATTCTTGTCCCCTTGCATGCCATCATCTCCATGCTTGTTCTTGCTCCAATGTTCATCCTTCTCCAAGCTAGGCCCTTCATTTGTAAGCAAAACAAATGTATCCAATTTAAGCAGCATCATATTCTCATGAACATTAGAATCATTACCAAGCGAAAGTACACAGTAATTTAGTTGGCGTCTTGTGAGCTCTAGTAATTGGTCCGGTATGTATAGCAGGGGGGCTGTGGGTGTAACAATGGTATTGATGTCCTCATCATAAAAACCGTAAAATCTCACCGAGCAACCCGGAAATCTGATACCACGTGATAGAGGCGGAGGTGTCCGTCCTTCGGCGAGATGGTGGATTTCTCTTTGGTGGAAGTCGACTTGACGATCCGACCACGAAGCGCGGCGAGACGCCGCCCTTATAGCAATCGCTAAACCAACTCCGAGAGGTTATTGACCACGCCCGAGCACACGATCAACCTGACCACGAGGGTGCTGTTTCCTGCGAGCAAGCGAAGAACAAGCAAGAAACTGAGATTGCAATCTGGATATTGCGAATATAAGATGAAAGCTTTATTGATCAAGGTGGGGTTACTGTGACGCTTTGTCTCAGTCGTTGAACACAAACGGCACGCAGCAGATTGCAGCTATGGCTAACTTTTAATCTAAACAAAACCCAAAGTCTAAACGACGCCTAAGGGCTGTATATATGGGGAAAAGGAGGAATTCTTGGCCCTTGAGGTGGGGTCCAAACCAACCCTAACTCTTGTTTCCCCACATATCACTTGACTCTAAAATAGCCTATACTTAAGTATTTCGAAATTAAATGGTCACAGCACAATAATAAGGTGGCGCAGCACCTAAAATAGCCTATGGATGAATATTATGAAGTGGCATCTTGTATATTTAGTCCAAGGCTCCATGCACTCCTTATGGTGGCTTCAAAGTCCTGAAATCATCACTTGTAACTCCGTTCTTGATCCCTTTGGCGCACGCCATCAACTCCATGCGTGTTCTTGCTCCAATGTTCATCCTTCTCAAGCTAGTACCTTCATTTGTAAGCAAAACAAATGTATCCAATTTAGGCAGATCATATTCTCATGAATATTAGAATCATTACCAAGAAACGGAAGTACTTGTAATTTAATTGGCGTCTTGTGAGCTCTAGTAATTGGTCCCATATATATGATGGGAGTTGTGGAGTGTAACAATGGTATTGATGTCCTCATCATCTTGGCTTTCACGTGCATGAGTTACAGATGCCATCCGCGAAACAACAACGAATAAGTCATATAACGTTCGATTTTCTTCAATTTACGCCAAATGAGGTTGCGGGATCATAGAGCATCTGCGAAGGTGCGCTTGTCCCTACCGGGGGCTAATGTCTATAAACATAATCTCTCGAATTTCCTTCAAAAGGAAGTGCAGATGGGTTGAAACTTGTCATAAAACAGCGATGAATGATGTTCTTTGACTTTCAGGCCAAAAGTCCCGCTAAGGTCAGATTTGAGGCACACGGGCCTCTGGCATAAGCGTGGAGTATTTTCAAGATTAGCGTGCTCGCCGTGAGCAGTTTGAGTACTTGTGGGTCCGGACGGACTCCGAATGACAAAATTATGACCGTTTTAGTGAACATCTCTCCATTCTATGGCAGTCCTTGAAAGTACTTCATTTTCTTGTGCGCTTTTTCCCTGATTGCCCCAAAATTTCTTGTCCTCTATAGAGGAGATATCATTTCCACATATATGTTGACCGATGCCAGGTATGCCCTTTTGTTCTTGGCTTTCACGTGCATGAGTTACAGCATGCCATCCGATGAAAACAAGGAGAATAAGGCATATAGCCGCTGGATTTTATTCAATTTACGGCAAAATGAGATTGCCCGGATCATAGAGCTTCTGCAGAAAGGTATGTTTGTCCCTACCAGGGGGGCTAATGTTTATAAGAAACATAATCTCTCGAATTTCCTTCAAAAGGAAGTGCCAATGTGTTCAGAAACTTGTCTAAAAAAACAACGACGAATGGTGTTCTTTGACTTTCAGGGCCAAAAATTCATGCTCAAGGCTGAATTTGAGGGTACTCTGGGCCTCCTGGCGCAAGCGGGGAGTATTTTCTGGTTACGCGGGCTCGCCCCGAGCAGTTTGAGTACTTGTGGGTCCGACACGGACTCCGAATGACAAAATTATGACCGTTTTAGTGAACATCTCTCCATTCTATGGCAGTCCTTGAAAGTACTTCTTTTTCTCGTGCGCTTTTTGCCCGATTGCCCCAAAATTTCCTGTCCTCTATAGAGGAGATATCGTTTCCCCATATATTGACCAATGCCGTGAATGCCACTTTTGTTCTTGGCTTTCACGCCATTAGTTACAAACATGCCATCCGCGAAAACAAGGAGAGTAAGGCATATAGCATGGATTTTCTTCAATTTATTGCCAAATGAGATTGCCCGGTCATAGAGCATCTGCAGAAGGTATGTTTGTCCCTACCAGGGGGCTAATGTCTAAGCAACATAATCTCTCAATTTCCTTCAAAAGAAAGTGCCAATGGGTTCTAAACTTGTATAAAAAATAGCGATTAATGGTGTTCTATGACTTTCAGTGCAAAAAGTCACCTTAAGGCTGAATTTGAGGGTACTCCTGGCCTCTGGCGCGGTGAAGGAGTATTTTAGATTCACGCAAGACTCGTCCGGAGCAGTTTGAGTACTTGTGGGTCTGACACGAACTCCGAATTACAAAATTATGACCATTTTAGTGAACATCTCTCCATTCTATGGCAGCCCTTGAAAGTACTTCATTTTCTCGTGCGCTTTTTGCCTGATTTTCCCAAAATTTCTTGTCCTCTATAGAGGAGATATCGTTTCCACATATATATTGACCGACGCCAGGAATGCTACTAACTCAAGCTTTCCAATGCAAAAAGAATCACTAAATTCCGAGTTGATATGAGGAGTCAAAGAATTCTAAAACCGGCCTGAAAAATTGGAACAAGCTGTGTTCACGAACTTCAGAGGGCAAAAAGACCTATTTAGAAGCCGATTTTGAGGTGTCAAATAATGAACTAGCTTCTGCAACTATTTAGATCACGGCTCGTTGCTAGCTTCAATTTGAGTACTCACGGAGCCAAAAGCGGACTTCATGAGGAAGATACACCCGTATTACTGAACAGTCGCAAAACAGATTCCAATCCGAATTCAGGCAATGAGATTGATTCTAGATAGATCCGTTTTTTCTTCTCTCTTTTTCCTCACGCTTTTTTTCTTCTCTTTTTCCTTTTTCTCTCTTTTTCATCTTTTTTCTCCCTCTTTCCAACACAAACTAGATAAGATGCAGATTGGATCAGTGAAGATGTGAATGGCCTCAACTATGATTATAATAATAAATAGCGCGTG
Source organism: Aegilops speltoides (assembly GCA_021437245.1). Taxonomy (NCBI): domain Eukaryota; kingdom Viridiplantae; phylum Streptophyta; class Magnoliopsida; order Poales; family Poaceae; genus Aegilops; species Aegilops speltoides. The sequence continues at coordinate 117,915 of JAHHZJ010002718.1, read as the reverse complement.
GCACATGGTGGAAATTAATAGATGGGATGGTGGACAGCGGAAGGATAATGATGCAGCGGTGGCGTGACTAATGTGAACAGAACTTCGAAACTCTAAAGGAACTAGACACTAAGACCAGCAAGCCCGACACGACGATGCAACCGATAATTCAACTATGCAAGCAACAAATAGAAACTTGCAAAGGCTCGAGATGGCTTGGATAAAGATGAACAGATCTAACTTTTTTGTGGCTTTTCATGGACTATAGGTATGAATGATGATCACGATCTAAACTGTGAAAAACTGTAAAATCTCACCGAAAGCAACGTGAAAACTGATACCACTTGATAGAGGCTAAGGGTGTCCCGATCTTTCGATGACATGATAACTATTGATTTGGTGGAGAAGCGACTTTGGCGATCCGACTACAAACGCACGACGCTAGCGCCTTAGCAATCGCTAAACCAACTCCGAGAGGTTATTGACCACGCCGGAGCACAATCAACCTGACCACGAAGGTCTATTCCTGCAAGCAATCGAAGAACAAGCAAGAATATGATAAAAGCAATCTGAATATTGCGAGTATGTATGAAGTATTGATAAAGGTGGGGATCCGTAAGCGGTCTTGGTCTGGTCGTTGGACACAAACAAAGTACATGAAGTTGCAATGGCTAACTTTTAACTAAACAAATCCCCAGCAAAAAGCTACTAGATGGATCTACTTATATAGGAGCAAGGGTGACGGCCAAGGAGGTGGGAGAACGTCCCAAGGCAGCCTAAAACTAACCCTACGTCGTACAAGGCCAATGGGCCCAAGTGGAGGTGACGTAACACCTTTGGACTTGTAGTTTGACTCGGATTCTGGTGCAGCGTCAGATTGTTTCGTCCACAACTCAACGCTCCGGACGGCTTTTTAAGGTGATTCCAATTGTGCTGGATAGAGCATGAAATCTACTTTCCAACAAAAAGAATCACCCAATTCGGAGTCCGTATGAAAAAGTTGTTGATGTTTTGAGTCAGGTATGTCTGTGCAGTCCGAATCTGAATCCAGAACGTGAGAGACTTGGACTCTATCTTCTCTTGGCCCAAAAGTGACATGAGAAGACTTTTTGAACAGCACCTAAACTTCTCCTTTTCCCTTATCTTCATATGTGGATTGTACAAATGTCCCACACACCTGCAATTAGACAAAACACAAAAGTATGTGAAGTATTTTTGTTTTGGATAACATAAATATATTATTGAATAGTTTGCACTAGAAATCACCTGACAAATATGCATGTATGCAATATTTTTGGTCTTATCCAAGGTAGTCATGTCCTCATCATCCTCCCCTTCTTGAAAACAAAGCCGTCAAATCGGCGTTGCTTAATCTGAAATGTGGCTAACAAAGAGACAAGGTGTACATGTTGTATATGTATACGCCATCCATTTTACTTCCCTTGATTTTTGCATATATGACACATGAATAGATGAGTAACTTGCATAGTTCATAAAATCTAAAGCCAACAAATTAGCACAAGAACTAGAAGGCATGAAAATATTGCAACTCAGTTTGCACATAAGTGAAGCTCTTATTTATTTCAAAAGATTGACAATGTTCATCATTAAACCATCCCAACATTGGTGAATAAACCTTACTTGCATCAAATTTACATGCTACAATATGCTTAAATAAGCAAACATGCAATGAGTCATTCGACAGAATCATCACCAAGATTAGAGGTCATATCAAAACGATTAAACATTGATTCTTTTGCATCAACAGTTAATTCAATGGGTGCACTCAAAATTGTTGGTATTTCAGTTGTTTGATCACATAGCGCATTCATGACAGTATCAAGATTCTCTAAAATAGGTGTTGTGCTCAAATCACTGGTAACTCAACACATGATGCATTCAAGTTAACTAGGGATGCATCATTCTCATGTGAAGTTATATCATCAATACCTTCTACTGTTACCTTATCGCAAAGACGTAGCTGATGTAGGTACACACGTAGACAATGCACCATACTCTTGAGATGATGTCGCGCTCACAATCCGAGGTGGGGCTTCTCTAGTAGGTGCAGCGGTGGAGGAACCAACCGGCGGTGGTGAGCATGAACTGGAATAGTAGTTGTTGTAGTCACCCAATGCATCCTCCTATGCTTTGTCTCTCAAAGGTACAAGCACGAACATACATACCGGTAATGCAACGAGGAATATACTGAAATCTTGCACGAATATCATGGTTCAAACCACCAAAAATCTATTCATTGTATCATACTCAGATTCTTCTATGTCACAATGATGCATATAAGATTTGAACTCTTGGTAGTAAGTATGAACAGTGTATTGCCTTGTTTAAATTGTTCAAATTTGCTAAGCAATTCACGATTTATAGTAAGGAGGAAAAACTGTTTTCTCATTACATCTTTCAAATCTTTCCAAGTTGTGGGTTGGTTATCAATGTTTTTCTTACAATGCACTCCACCAAGCAGAAGCAAAACCAGATAAATGCTCTAGTGGCAGCTCATACTACTCAAGTTCAGAAAAAACATGCTGACTAAAAACTTGTTCTACTTCAAGCTCCCAAGCTAGATAAATAGCAGGATTAAATCTACCCTCAAATGACGGTAAAGAGCTAACCTGGCCATGTGCTTGTGTGTGTTGTCCCAACTCTCGTGATGGTGAAGATATGTTCGTCGTCCAAGAACTTCTATCTCTGAAACCTGTCATGATTAATAGAAACAAGAAACAAAATTCAAGAATAATGTTCCTATGAACTACTAGGATGTGGTTGTAAAGTGCTCACAGTAAAGCAAATATCAATATCTTACAAATTCTTACCATGCGGCAGGTGGTGACAGCAACCAGCGGTGTCAAGTAACTCGAAGATTGTGTAAGCGATTGCCGGAACGTACATACACGTGTAGAAATATGTGGAGCTGGGTTGGCTATATATGGTAGCAAAATTTTAGCAATAATCAATTCAAAGATGCAATGTTGAATAAACGCCAACGACGGTATTGTGCTGGTCCTAGGCTAGACCGGACTAGAGACGCGAGCCTAGAACACTAATGAGGTCACAGCGTAGCACAACTAGCATCAATGAAGGATACTAAGTAGCTCTTGACAGCAAGATATAAGTGAAGATCACAACGCAGTGAAGATAATGATGAAAAACAACTGCCAAGCAGGACATACAACAACTCTCTCCAACAACAAAGTAACCCGGAGCAATGAATACAACCACGTAATAAGCTGAAAGAAATATAAATGATTGAAACGGTGTGATGATAAGGTGGGTCGGCAGCATCGGAAAAGACATAGTTAACAACTTAACCTAAATCAAACAAGCAAAAATGATCATTTAAGGAAGGGTATGCAGATGTGGAATAATGGTGTGAAGCGTCTGTCGGTAACACAAGATGAGTAACTTGAATTGTAAAACTCGAATGGTGCACTAGATGTTCTAATAGCGGTAGGCCTGGAAGTGAAACGCGAAGAAAACTACTTTCGTAACAACAAGAATAGGGGAAAACTTTGGATGTTTTGACGATTTGGTGCAGGAATTGTTCCAAACTGAACTGACTATTTAGGCATTATGGAAGACTGAAACCTAACTGTTCCCAATCATCTATAGAAGTTAATGTTTACAGGCAATCGAACAATGTGAATTTTGTTTGGTTTATTTTGGAAAGTCAGAATCTAAAACACTATCTTTTCTTTCAAGGTGTATGTCCCACCTCTTCGAAAAAACAAAATTGTTTTTTTATGGCTAACAAGAAAATTAATGTTGATGATCCATCAATTCTTTAATATTTTGGTCTATCAAAAGAGTCTTCATTCCTATCAAAAACTTGCAACTGAAGGGTAAAAAAATTGACATGTTTAGTATTATATTAATTGAATTTCATATAACACAAATGGATAACTTTATTCATCAAATACAGCACAATTTATAGCAAAAAAAGCATAATAGAACATCAAGATAAGATATATAAAAGATTACAATGTTCTTTATCATAATTGTGTACCTAATTGATGAATTTTGTTAATAACTAACATCATGGTATCAAAGAATCACAAATTGGCTAAATCGTATAAACATATGATTCATTTCATAGATATTCCATGGCATAAATTTATTTATTACTTATACACAAGCTTATGAATACAGTTAAATAGTTCTAATATGTAACCACAAGTGGCTTAACTAAAGGGTTACTAAGTGAATATATCTCAATATTTCTTTATACAATACTGCTGACGAATAACAAATACCTAATAAGGTAAACAACGAGGTTCTAATAGTAGTAGGTCAACCACATTAGTATGAATACTGATTCTTGTACAAGATGCCTATTTGTTAAAGGAACATCATATGCTATAATGAAATTGAATCTAAGTAAAGAAAAATGTTTCTTTACATTCAAATTTTCTAGTTTGTATCAAGTTTCTTAGATAGTCCACAACGATGTAAATTGAAATTTGCTGACCAATTCGAAAAAAGTAAATATTTTACTTCAACTTCCAAGTGTATGGTATAAATTCTAAAAGAAAAACGGAACCTGTATGTTTGCACTTGAGTAAGTTAAAAAATTCTACTCTAACTTCAATTAATAGAAAACATTCAATATTCCTAAACTAGACTGGTAAGTGTTATACAAATATCAAAGTTAGATTTATGGTAAACACTTCAAGTCTTGAGATAAAAATTCAAATCCATGAACATAGATTGTGAGTTGCTAATTAGCAAAAATTAAAATTTTCAAGAGTGTAAAGCGTCAGATCTGATGGTAGACGATCAGAGATATGTAAATGGGTGAGTGACAATAGACAAAAATCAAATTCTTGAAGTAGAATAAGAAATCATCTGAGTGAAAGAAAGCAAGGGGACTAAAACTTCATTGCTTAAAGTTACATTGTAAATTTAAAATGTAATCGAGTTAGAAGATACCCGGAGTATAGAAAAAACAACGGCAGAAAATTGAACACTGTAATATTGAGCCAAACTATTAAATCTTTAAAGGAAAAAATCCATGCAAATAATCGTTGTATTCAATAATTAACCAATATTGAAAGTTAACTTTGAAAGATAAAATCATCGATCGGGTCAATGATTAGTTCTTTTTTACTTTCTCTTATTTTCCTTAACGCTTTTAGTGACCCTTTTCAAAAAAGTAAATCAGAATTGGCAAGATTGATTAACGTTTTCATGGCACTTTATTTGTATTTACTTATTGCCTTGACAATTGAATAATCGACTAAAGATACAAGCCCATTAACATAACGTTCAATTGAAATAATAGAATTGAAGGCGGAGGTTGATACGTGGACTAATTTTTATTTCAATGCTATGGTATGAATGGGTCAAGCGTGAAAAAATCACGAACAAAAATACCAAATTGAAAGGCTAAGTGCGTTCGTAATAAATTAATTTGTGGGCTTTGGAGATAAAGGTGCAACGTGCTTAAATCCAACAACTAAGTATTACCGACGAAAAGACACGGTCATCTGCAACATAAACAGATATGAAAAAGCCTATACGCTAAGTGAGACTTGTGTGATCTAATTTGAGAGTTTGACACGAACAAAACCAGGCTAACTCAAACAAACCAGCAAAAGTATAAGGATCTAATATGGATGTATGGTAAGGGGGGACGAGCGAGGCCAAAAACATGTACTCAAGCAATGGGCCAATGGATGAGAACCCGAAATGGTTATCGATGGTCACTAATGAGAGGCAAAAGTGGAGCAAAGGTAATACTTGAAATGAATGCCTTGCAGGAGTAACCCAAACCTATGAAATAAGTTGATGTTTGTAGGTCATTCGCCAATCAGCGGAGACTTGGACTAGTTCTTGCCGGATGACGTGAACTTTCAACAAACAACTCCTTTCTATAAAGTGGATTGTATATCATATTTGCCAATCAGAACGAGAAGTATTTGTTTTGTCACCAAATGGTAATTTATAAACACAAATCTTATCATATTTTTTTTATAGTAGAAATGTCACACCTCTTCTAAAACAAATTGTGGTATTTATGTGGTAACAAAAAAAAGTGCACTTGAATCTTATCATTATCTTATTTTTGATTACCAAAATGTACTTCTATTTCTAAAAAGCCCATTGCAAAAAGGCTAAAAACAATGTTTACTTGTAATTGAACATTATTATTTCAAGATTTATTATCATAAACATCAATGTGATAAACTTCTTCATCAAATTAACAACAATGTAACTAGAACATAATATTCAACAACATAAGAAGTATTAAAGATTAAATGTTCTTTAACACTAATTGATGATAACATTGTAATTTCATTTAAATCAAATAGCAACATGCAGTATCAATTCAAAAGTTTTCAAATAAGGTAATCAAAATGACATTAATTAAGACATATTCATGGATAAAATATTCTTTTTTTTTCATAGCGTCATTGGAATAGATATACATATCTTAAATCAGTTCCACAATGGGTGGTTTGTTCTATGGAGACATCTATTAGTGAATAATGTGTTGTTTGTACCAATGCTCTATGTTCATAAAGTACTGGAATATCGAAACAACGTGGATTCTAATTAAGTGGGCAACCCAATTCAGTACTATGATTCTTGTTGCACAATATCTATGTTTGACATGGTACAAATACTCTAGCTTGTTAATGTAAATTGCGAATCGATAACAAAAAACTTTCTTAACACTCAAATCTTTCATTTGTTATAAGTTTTTCAATACAAGAAGAGAAAGGTTAAACTTTGCATTATTCAAATTCAAAAAAAATTTATACACTTTATCATCAAGTTTTGTATAATTTCTTAAATGCTAAAACAGCAAATCTATGTTAGTGGCACTAAGTAAATGTTAATCAAACTTACTTGTACTCAGTATCAAACAAAAAATTAAATACCCTCAATAAACTAGGCTTTGTAATGCTTGTCCAAATAATGATGAAAACAATCCAAGCAGTGACATACAACAACTCTCTCTCCAACTTTCTCTTGAAAAGTTTGAGCCAATTTTCTGATAAATTTTCAAAGAATGCTACTAACTCAAGCTTTCCAATGCAAAAAGAATCACTCAATTCCGAGTTGATATGAGGAGTCAAAGAATTCTAAAACTGGCCTGTAAAATTTGAACAAGCTGTGTTCACGAACTTCAGAGGGCAAAAAGACCTATTTAGAAGCCGATTTTGAGGTGTCAAATAATGAACTAGCTTCTGCAACTATTTAGATGCGGCTCGTTGCTAGCTTCAATTTGAGTACTCACGGAGCCAAAACGGACTTCGTATGAGGAAGATACACCCGTTTTACTGAACAGTGCGCAAAACAGATTCCAATCCGAATTCAGGTACGAGATTGATTCTAGATAGATCCGTTTTTTTTTTTCTTTTTTTTTTCCTCACACTTTTTTTTTTTCTTCTTTTTTTCCTTTTTTCTCTCTTTTTTCGCTTTTTTTCTCCCTTTCCAACACAAACTAGATAAGATGCAGATTGATCAAAGAAGATGTGAATGGCCTCAACTATGATTATAACAATAAACAGCGCGGGCACATGGTGGAAATTAATAGATGGGATGGTGGACAGCGGAAGGATAATGATGCAGTGGTATGTGACTAATGTGAACAGAACTCAAACTCTAAAGGAACTAGACACTAAGACCAGCAACTGACACCACGATGCAACCGATAATTCAACTATGCAAGCAACGAATAGAAAATTGCAAAGGCTCAGATCGGCTTGGATAAAAGATGAACAGATCTAACTTTTTTGTGGCTTTTTCATGGACTATAGGTATGAATGATGATGCGATCTAAACCGTGAAAAACTGTAAAATCTCACCGAGCAACCTGAAAACTGATACCACTTGATAGAGGCTAAGGGTGTCCCGATCTTCGATGACATGATAACTATTGATTTGGTGGAGAACGACTTTGACGATCCGACTACAAACGTAGCACGACGCTTGCTTTAGCAATCGCTAAACCAACTCCGAGAGGTTATTGACCACGCCGGAGCACAATCAACCTCGACCACGAAGGTCTATTCCTGCAAGCAATCAAGAACAAGCAAGAATATGATAAAAGCAATCTGAATATTGCAGTATGTATGAAGTATTGATAATGGTGGGGATCCGTAGCGGTCTTGGTCTGGTCGTTGGACACAAACAAAGTACATGAAGTTGCAATGGCTAACTTTAACTAAACAAATCCCCAGCAAAAAGCTACTAGATGGATCTACTTATATAGGAGCAAGGGTGACGGCCAAGGAGGTGGAGAACGTCCCAAGGCAGCCTAAAACTAACCCTACGTCGTACAAGGCCAATGGGCCCAAGTGGAGGTGACGAACACCTTGGACTTGTAGTTTGACTCGGATTCTGGTGCAGCGTCAGATTGTTTCGTCCACAACTCAACGCTCCGACGAGTTTTTAAGGTGATTCCAATTGTGCTGGATAGAGCATGAAATCTACTTTCCAACAAAAAAAGAATCACCCAATTCGGAGTCCGTATGAAAAAGTTGTTGATGTTTTGAGTCAGGTATGTCTGTGCAGTCCGAATCTGAATCCAGAACGTGAGAGACTTGGACTCTATCTTCTCTTGGCCCAAAAGTGACGTGAGAAGACTTTTTGAACAGCACCTAAACTTCTCCTTTTCCTTATCTTCATATTTGGATTGTACAAATGTCTCATACACCTGCAATTAGACAAAACACAAAAGTATGTGAAGTATTTTGTTTTGGATAACATAAATATATTATTGAATAGTTTGCACTAGAAATCACCTGACAAATATGCATGTATGCAATATTTTTGGTCTTATCCAAGGTAGTCATGTCCTCATCATCCTCCCCTTCTTGAAAACAAAGCCGCCCCTCGGCGTTGCTTAATCTGAAATGTGGCTAACAAAAGAGACAAGGTGTACATGTTGTATATGTATACGCCATCCATTTTACTTCCCTTAATTTTTGCATATATGACACATGAATAGATGAGTAACTTGTATAGTTCATAAAATCTAAAGCCAACAAATTAGCACAAGAACTAGAAGGCATGAAAATATTGCAACTCAGTTTGCACATGTAAGTGAAGTTTTATTTATTTCAAAAGATTGACAATGTTCATCATTAAACCATCCCAACATTGGTGAATAAACCTTACTTGCATCAAATTTACATGCTACAATATGCTTAAATAAGCAAACATGCAATGAGTCATTCGACACGTAATCATCACCAAGATTAGAGGTCATATCAAAACGATTAAACATTGATTCTTTTGCATCAACAGTTAATTCAATGGGTGCACTCAAAATTGTTGGTATTTCAGTTGTTTGATCACATGACGATTCATGATAAAGATCAAGATTCTCTAAAATAGGTGTTGTGCTCAAATCACTGTGTAACTCAACACATGATGCATTCAAGTTAACTAGGATGCATCATTCTCATGTGAAGTTATATCATCAATACCTTTACTGTTACCTTGTCGCAAAGACGAGCTGATGTAGGTACACACGTAGACAATGCACCATACTCTTGAGATGATGTCGCCACAATCCGAGGTGGGGCTTCTAGTAGGTGCAACGGTGGAGGAACCAACCGACGGTGGTCAGCATGAACTGAATAGTAGTTGTTGTAGTCACCCAATGCATCCTCCTCAGAATCGTTCTCAAAGGTACAAGCACGAACATACATACCGTAATGCAACGAGGAATATACTGAAATCTTGCCTGAATATCATGGTTCAAACCACCAAAAATCTATTCATTATATCATACTCAGATTCTTCTATGTCACAATGATGCATATAAGATTTGAACTCTGGTAGTAAGTATGAACAGTGTTATTGCCTTGTTTAAATTGTTCAAATTTATGCAAGCAATTCACGCATTTATAGTAAGGAGGAAAACTGTTTTCTCATTACATCTTTCAAATCTTTCCAAGTTGTGGGTTGGTTATCAATGTTTTTCTTACAATGCACACTCCACCAAACAGAAGCAAAACCAGAATGCTCTAGTGGCAGCTCGACTCGCCAAGTTCAGAAAAACATGCTGACTAAAAACTTGTTCTACTTCAAGCTCCCAAGCTAGATAAATAGCAGGATTAAATCTACCTCAAATGACGGTAAAGAGCTAACTCGCCATGTGCTTCTGTGTGTTGTCCCAACTCTCGTGATGGTGAAGATGTGTTCGTCGTCCAAGAACTTCTATCTCTGGAACCTGTCATGATTAATAGAAACAAGAAACAAAATTCAAGAATAATGTTCCTATGAACTACTAGGATGTGGTTGTAAAGTGCTCACAAGAAAGCAAATATCAATATCTTACAAATTCTTACCATGCGGCAGGTGGTGACAGCAAACCAGCGTGTCAAGTAACTCAAGATTGTGTAAAGCGATTGCCAGGGAACGATATATACACGTGTAGAAATATGTGGAGCTGGGTTGGCTATATATGGTAGCAAAAATTTAGCAATAATCAATTCAAAGATGCAATGTTGAATAAACGCCAACGACGGTACGTGCTGGTCCTAGGCTAGACCGACTAGAGACGCGAGCCTAGAACACTAATGAGGTCACGGCGAGCACAACTAGCATCAATGAAGGATACTAAGTAGCTCTTGACAGCAAGATATAAGTGAAGATCACAACGACAAAGAAGATAATGATGAAAACAATCGCCAAGGTGACATACAACAACTCTCTCTCCAACTTTCCTCTTGAAAAGTTTGAGCCAATTTTCTGATAAATTCTTTCAAAGAATGCTACTAACTCAAGCTTTCCAATGCAAAAAGAATCACTCAATTCGAAGTTGATATGAGGAGTCAAAGAATTCTAAAACCGCCTGAAAAATTGGAACAAGCTGTGTTCACGAACTTCAGAGGGAAAAAGACCTATTTAGAAGCCGATTTTGAGGTGTCAAATAATGAACTAGCTTCTGCAACTATTTAGATGCGGCTCTGTTAGCTTCAATTTGAGTACTCACGGAGCCAAAACGGACTTCAGATGAGGAAGATACACCTGTTTTACTGAACAGTGCAAAACAGATTCCAATCCGAATTCAGGTACGAGATTGATTCTAGATAGATCCGCTTTTTTTCTTCTTCTTTTTTTCCTCACGCTTTTTTTTCTCTTTTTTTTTCCTTTTTTCTCTTTTTTCGCTTTTTTTCTCCTCTTCCAACACAAACTAGATAAGATGCAGATTGATCAAAGCGAAGATGTGAATGGCCTCAACTATGATTATAACAATAAATAGCGCTGGGCACATGGTGGAAATTAATAGATGGGATGGTGGACAGCGGAAGGATAATGATGCAGCGTGGCGTGACTAATGTGAACAGAACTCAAACTCTAAAGGAACTAGACACTAAGACCAGAAACCATAACGCATTTATGCAACCGATAATTCAACTATGCAAGCAACGAATAGAAAATTGCAAAGGCTCGACTGGCTTGGATAAAAGATGAACAGATCTAACTTTTTTGTGGCTTTTTCATGGACTATAGGTATGAATGATGATGCGATCTAAACTGTGAAAACTGTAAAATCTCACCGAGCAACCTGAAAACTGATACCACTTGATAGAGGCTAAGGTGTCCCGATCTTCGATGACATGATAACTATTGATTTGGTGGAGAACGACTTTGACGATCCGACTACAAACGCACGACGCTATGCTTTAGCAATCGCTAAACCAACTCCGAGAGGTTATTGACCACGCCGAGCACAATCAACCTGACTACGGAAGGTCTATTCCTGCAAGCAATCAAGAACAAGCAAGAATATGATAAAAGCAATCTGAATATTGCAGTATGTATGAAGTATTGATAATGGTGGGGATCCGAAGCGGTCTTGGTCTGGTCGTTGGACACAAACAAAGTACATGAAGTTGCAATGGCTAACTTTTAACTAAACAAATCCCAAAGCAAAAAGCTACTAGATGGATCTACTTATATAGGAGCAAGGGTGACGGCCAAGGAGGTGGGAGAACGCCCCAAGGCAGCCTAAAACTAACCCTACGTCGTACAAGGCCAATGGGCCCAAGTGGAGGTGACGAACACCTTTGGACTTGTAGTTTGACTCGGATTCTGTGCAGCGTCAGATTGTTTCGTCCATAACTCAACGCTCCGGACGGCTTTTAAGGTGATTCCAATTGTGCTGGATAGAGCATGAAATCTACTTTCCAACAAAAAAGAATCACCCAATTCGGAGTCCGTATGAAAAGTTGTTGATGTTTTGAGTCAGGTATGTCTGTGCAGTCCGAATCTGAATCCGAACGAGAGACTTGGACTCTATCTTCTCTTGGCCCAAAAGTGACGTGGAGAAGACTTTTGAACAGCACCTAAACTTCTCCTTTTCCCTTATCTTCATATGTGGATTGTACAAATGTCTCATACACCTGCAATTAGACAAAACACAAAAGTATGTGAAGTATTTCTGTTTTGATAACATAAATATATTATTGAATAGTTTGCACTAGAAATCACCCGACAAATATGCATGTATGCAATATTTTTGGTCTTATCCAAGGTAGTCATGTCCTCATCATCCTCCCTTCTTGAAAACAAAGCTGCCCTCAAGCAAGCTGCTTAATCTGAAATGTGGCTAATAAAAAAGAGACAAGGTGTACATGTTGTATATGTATACGCCATCCATTTTACTTCCTTTAATTTTTGCATATATGACACATGAATAGATGAGTAACTTGTATAGTTCATAAAATCTAAAGCCAACAAATTAGCACAAGAACTAGAAGGCATGAAAATATTTTTGTTCTGATATCATAAATATATTATTGAATAGTTTGCACTAGAAATCACCGACAAATATGCATGTATGCAATATTTTTGGTCTTATCCAAGGTAGTCATGTCCTCATCAAAAGTCCTGCTTAAGGTCGTGATTTGATGAGGCAATTCGGCCTCGCGCGTAAGCGGGGTATGTTCAGGATTTGCACGCCGCCATGAGCAGTTTGAGTGCTTGTGGGTCCGACATGGACTGAATGTCAAAATTATGACCGCTTTAGTGAACATCTTCCATTCTATGGCAGTCCTTGAAAGTACTTCATTATCTCGTAAGGCTATTTGCCCGATTGCCCCAAAATTTCTTGTCCTCTATTGTGCAAGGCATGAGTTACAGCATGCCATCCGCCAAAACCAGGAGAATAAGGCATATAGTCACTGGATTTTTCAATTTACGCCAAATGAGATTGCCCGATCATAGAGCATCCGCAGAAGGTACGCTGTCCCTACCAGGGGGCTAATGTCTATAAGCAACATAATATCTGAATTTCCAAAAGGAAGTGCCAATGGTTCAGAAACTTGTCTGAAAAACAGCGATTTAATGATGTTCTTTGACTTTAGGGCCAAAAGTCCTCGCTTAAGGCAGATTGAGGGCACCGGCCTCCCCGCGCAAGGGAGTATTTTCTGATTCACGCCGCCACTTAGCAGTTTGAGTACTTGTGGTCCGACACGGAATCAATGACAAAATTATTACCGCTTTAGTGAACATCTGTCCATTCTATGGCGTCCTTGAAAGTACTTCATTTTCTCGTGGCTCTTTTTGCCCGATTGCCTAAAAATTTCTTTGTCCTCTATAGAGGAAAAAAGTCCTGCTTAAGGTCGATTTGAGGGCACTCCGGCCTCCCATGAAGCGGGGTATGTTCAGATTTGCACGCCGCCACGAGCAGTTTGAGTGCTTGTGGGTCCGACACGGACCAATGTCAAAATTATGACCGCTTTAGTGAACATCTCTCCATTCTATGGCAGTCCTGAAAGTACTTCATTATCTCGCGGCGCTTATTGCCTGATTGCCCCAAAATTTCTTGTCCTCTATTGTGGAGATATCGCTTCCACATATATATTGACCGATGCCAGGGTATGCCCTTTTGTTCTTGGCTTTCGCATGAGTTACAAAGATGCCATCCGCGAAAACCAGAGAATAAGGCATATAGCCGCTGGATTTTCTTCAATTTACGCCAAATGAGATTGCCTTGATCATAGAGCATCCGCAGAAGGTACGCTTGTCCCTACCAGGGGGCTAATGTCTATAAGCAACATAATATCTGGAATTTCCTTCAAAAGGAAGTGCCAATGGGTTCGAAACTTGTCTGAAAAAACAGCGATTTAATGATGTTCTTTGACTTTAGGGCCAAAAGTCCTGCTTAAGGTCAGATTTGAGGGCACTGGCCTCCGGGCGCAAGCGGGAGTATTTTCTGATTCGCACGCCGCCACGAGCAGTTTGAGTACTTGTGGTCCGACACGAACCAATGACAAAATTATTACCGCTTTAGTGAACATCTGTCCATTCTATGGCAGTCCTGAAAGTACTTCATTTTCTCGCGTTTTTTGCCTGATTGCCTAAAAATTTCTTGTCCTCTATAGAGGAGATATCGCCCACACATATATTGAGCGATGCCATGAATGCCCTTTTGTTCTTGGCTTTCACGCACATGAGTAACAAAGATGCCATCCGCTAAAACAAGGAGAGTCGTGAATATAGCCGCTGGATTTTCTTCAATTTACGGCCAAATGAGATTGCTCGGATCATAGAGCATCCGCAGAAGGTACGCTTTGTCCCTACCAGGGGGCTAATGTCTATAAGCAACATAATCTCTTGAATTTCCTTCAAAAGAAAGTGCCAATGGGTTCAAACTTGTCTAAAAAACAGCGATTTAATGGTGTTCTCTCGACTTTCGTAAAAAAGTCGTGCTTAAGGCTGAATTTGAGGGTACTGGCCTCCCCGGCGCAGCGGGAGTATTTTTGATTCACGCTACCGCCTGGAGCAGTTTGAGTACTTGTGGGTCCGACACGACTCAATGAAAAAATTATGACCGCTTTAGTGAACATCTCTCCATTCTATGGCAGTCCTTGAAAGTACTTCATTTTCTCGCATGCTTTTTTGCCTGATTTTCCTAAAATTTCTTATCCTCTATAGAGGAGATATCGCTTCTACATATATATTGACCGATGCCAGAATGCCCTTTTGTTCTTGTCTTTCACGCTGTGAGTTACAAAGATGCCATCCGCTAAAACAAGGAGAATAAGGCATATAGCCGCTGGATTTTCTTTAATTTACGGCCAAATGAGATTTCCCGGATGACAGAGCATCTACATAAGGGTACGTTTGTCCCTACCAGGGGGGCTAATGTCTATAAGCAACATAATCTCTCGAATTTCCTTCAAAAGGAAGTGCCAATGGGTTCGTAAACTTGTCTGAAAACAGCGATGAATGATGTTCTTTGACTTTCGTACAAAAGTCCTGCTTAAGGTCAGATTTAGGGCACTGGCCTCCCGGCGCAAGCGGGAGTATTTTCAGGATTTATGTGTCGCCACTTAACAGTTTGAGTACTTGTGGTTCCGACACGGACTCAAATGTCAAAATTATGTTCATTTTAGTGAACATCTCTCCATTCTATGGCAGTCCTTGAAAGTACTTCATTTTCTCGCGCTTTTTGCCTAATTGCCCTAAAATTTCTTGTCCTCTATAGAGGAGATATCGCTTCCACATATATATTGACCGATGCCGTATGCCCTTTTGTTCTTGGCTTTCACAAGCATGAGTTACAAAGATGCCATCCGCTAAAAACAACGAATAAGTCATATAGCCGCTCGATTTTCTTCAATTTACGGACAAATGAGATTGCCCGGATCATAGAGCATCCGCAGAAGGTATGTTTGTCCCTACCAGGGGGCTAATGTCTATAAGCAACATAATCTCTCGAATTTCCTTCAAAAGGAAGTGCCAATGGGTTCGTAAACTTGTCATAAAAACAGCGATGAATGATGTTCTTTGACTTTCAGGCCAAAAGTCCCGCTTAAGGTCAGATTTGAGGGCACTCCGGCCTCCCGCGCAAGCGTGAGTATTTTCAAGATTAGCGTGTCGCCGTGAGCAGTTTGAGTACTTGTGGGTCCAAACGACTCAATGACAAAATTATGACCGCTTAGTGAACATCTCCCATTCTATGGCAGTCCTTGAAAGTACTTCATTTTCTTGCGCTGCGCTTTTGCCCGATTGTCCCTATAGAGGAGATATCGCTTCCACATATATGTCGACCGATGCCAGTATGCCCTTTTGTTCTTGGCTTTCACGCATGAGTTACAGCATGCCATCCGCGAAAACAAGGAGAATAAGGCATATAGCCGGATTTTCTTCAATTTACGGCCAAATGAGATTGCCCTTGATCATAGAGCATCCGCAGAAAGGTACGCTTGTCCGCACCAGGGGGCTAATGTCTATAAGCAACATAATCTCTCGAATTTCCTTCAAAAGGAAGTGCCAATGGGTTCGTAAACTTGTCCTAAAAACAGCGATTTAATTATGTTCTTTGACTTTCAGGCCAAAAGTCCTCGCTTAAGGTCAGATTTGAGGGCTCTCCGGCCTCCTAGCGCAAGCGAGTATTTTCAGGATTTGCGTGTTCGCCACTTACAGTTTGAGTACTTGTGGGTCCGACACGGACCAATGTCAAAATTATGACCATTTTAGTGAACATCTCTCCATTCTATGGCAGTCCTTGAAAGTACTTCATTTTCTTGTGCTTTTTGCTTTTTGCCTAATGCCTAAAAATTTCTTGTCCTCTATAGAGGAGATATCGCTTCCAAAATTTCTTGTGCTCTATAGAGGAGATATCATTTCCACATATATGTCGACCGATGCCACGATGCCCTTTTGTTCTTGGCTTTCACGCATGAGTTACAAAGATGCCATCCGCGAAAACAAGGAGAATAAGGCATATAGCCGCTGGATTTTCTTTCAATTTACGGCCAAATGAGATTGCCCGATCATAGAGCATCCGCAGAAAGGTACGCTTGTCCCTACCAGGGGGCTAATGTCTATAAGCAACATAATCTCTCGAATTTCCTACAAAAGGAAGTGCCAATGGGGTCGAAACTTGTCTCGAAAAACAATGATTTAATGATGTTCTTTGACTTTCGTGGCAAAAAGTCCTTCTTAAGGCCGATTTGAGGGTACTCTCGGCCTCCTAGCGCAAGCGACTATTTTTTCTGATTCACAGGCCACCGCGAGCCGCTTGAGTACTTGTGGGTCCGACACGGACCAATGACAAAATTATGACCGCTTTAGTGAACATCTCTCCATTCTATGGCGTCCTTCAAAGTACTTCATTTTCGCAGCGCTTTTTGCCCGATTGCCCCAAAATTTCTTGTGTCTATAGAGGAGATATCGCTTTCCACATATATGTCGACCGATGCCGTGTATGCCCTTTTGTTCTTGGCTTTCACGCATGAGTTACAAGATGCCATCCGCAAAAACAAGGAGAATAAGGCATATAGTCAGCTGGATTTTCTTCAATATACGGCCAAATGAGATTGCCTTGATCATAGAGCATCATACGCTTGTCCCTACCAGGGGGCTAATGTCTATAAGCAACATAATCTCTCGAATTTCCTACAAAAGGAAGTGCCAATGGGTTCGTAAACTTGTCTCGAAAACAAATACGATGTTCTTTGACTTTCAGGCAAAAAGTGCCTTAAGGCCGATTTGAGGGGCTAATGTCTATAAGCAACATAATCTCGAATTTCCTACAAAAGGAAGTGCCAATGGGTTCGTAAACTTGTCTCGAAAACAGCGATTTAATGATGTTCTTTGACTTTCAGGCAAAAAGTGCTTCTTAAGGCCGATTTGAGGGTACTCGGCCTCCCGCGCAAGCGACTATTTTCTGATTCGCACGCCACCACGAGCTGTTTGAGTACTTGTGGGTCCGACACGGACCAATGACAAAATTATGACCGCTTTAGTGAACATCTCTCCATTCTATGGCAGTCCTTCAAAGTACTTCATTTTCTCGCATGCTTTTTGCCCGATTGCCCTAAAATTTCTTGTCCTCTATAGAGGAGATATCGCTTCCACATATATATCGACCGATGCCGTATGCCCTTTTGTTCTTGGCTTTCACATGCACGAAGTTACAAGATGCCATCCGCAAATACAAGGAGAATAAGGCATATAGCCGCTGGATTTTCTTCAATTTATGGCCAAATGAGATTGCCTTGGATCATAGAGCATCCGCATAAAGGTACGCTTGTCCCTACCAGGGGGCTAATGTCTATAAGCAACATAATCTCTCAAATTTCCTTCAAAATGAAGTGCCAATGGGTTCGTAAACTTGTCTCGATGGAAAACAATGATTTAATGATGTTCTTTGACTTTCAGTGGCAAAGTCCTGCTTAAGGTCAGATTTGAGGGCACCGGCCTCCTAGCGCAAGAGGGAGTATTTTCAGGATTTGCGTGTTTCGCCACGAGCAGTTTGAGTACTTGTGGGTCCGACACGGACTCAATGTCAAAATTATGACCATTTTAGTGAACATCTCTCCATTCTATGGCGTCCTTCAAAGTACTTCATTATCTCGCGCGCTTATGCCCGATTGCCCCAAAATTTCTTGTCCTCTATTGTGGAGATATCGCTTCACATATATATTGACCGATGCCGTGTATGCCCTTTTGTTCTTGGCTTTCACATGCATGAGTTACAAGATGCCATCCGCAAAAACAAGGAGAATAAGGCATATAGTCAGCTGGATTTTCTTCAATTTACGGCCAAATGAGATTGCCTTGATCATAGAGCATCCGCAGAAAGGTACGCTTGTCCCTACCAGGGGGCTAATGTCTATAAGCAACATAATCTCTCAAATTTCCTACAAAAGGAAGTGCCAATGGGTTCGTAAACTTGTCCTGATGGAAAACAACGATTTAATGATGTTCTTTGACTTTCGTGGCAAAAAGTCCTTCTTAAGGCCAGATTTGAGGGCACTCCGGCCTCCTAGCGCAAGCGGGAGTATTTTCAGGATTTGCGTTTCGCCACCGCGAGCAGTTTGAGTACTTGTGGGTCCGACACGGACCAATGTCAAAATTATGACCATTTTAGTGAACATCTCCCATTCTATGGCGCCCTTCAAAGTACTTCATTATCTCGCAGCTTTTTGCCCGATTGCCCTAAAATTTCTTGTCCTCTATTGAGGAGATATCGCTTCCACATATATATTGACCGATGCCGTATGCCCTTTTGTTCTTGGCTTTCATGCATGAGTTACAAAGATGCCATCCGCTAAAAACAAGGAGAATAAGGCATATATCCCTGGATTTTCTTCAATTTACGCCAAATGAGATCGCCTTGATCATAGAGCATCCGCAGAAGGTACGCTTGTCCCTACCAGGGGGCTAATGTCTATAAGCAACATAATCTCTCGAATTTCCTACAAAAGGAAGTGCCAATGGGTTCGTAAACTTGTCTCGATGGAAAACAACGATTTAATGATGTTCTTTGACTTTCGTGGCTAAAAAGTCCTTCTTAAGGCAGATTTGAGGGTACCGCCTCCTAGCGCAAGCGGGACTATTTTCTGATTCACAAGGCCACCACAAGCCGCTTGAGTACTTGTGGGTCCGACACGGACTCAATGACAAAATTATGACCGCTTTAGTGAACATCTCTCCATTCTATGGCGCCCTTCAAAGTACTTCATTTTCTCGTGTGCTTTTGCCCGATTGCCTCTAAAATTTCTTGTGTCCTATAGAGGAGATATCGCTTCCACATATATATCGACCGATGCCAGTATGCCCTTTTGTTCTTGGCTTTCATGCACGTGAGTTACAAAGACGCCATCCGCGAAAACAAGGAGAATAAGGCATATATCCCTTGATTTTCTTCAATTTACGCCCAAATGAGATCGCCCGGATCATAGAGCATCCGTGATAAAGGTACGCTTGTCCCTACCAGGGGGCTAATGTCTATAAGCAACATAATCTCTCGATTTCCTTCAAAAGGAAGTGCCAATGGGTTCAAACTTGTCTCGATGGAAAACACAGGATTTAATGATGTTCTTTGACTTTCAAAGTAAAAAGTCCTCGCTAAGGCAGATTTGAGGGCACTCGGCCTCCTAGCGCAAGCGGGAGTATTTTCAGGATTTGCGTTTCGCCACAAACAGTTTGATTACTTGCGTCCGACACGGACTCGATGTCAAAATTATGACCATTTTAGTGAACATCTCTCCATTCTATGGCGCCCTTGAAAGTACTTCATTTTCTTGCGCTTTTCCCTAATGCCACAAAATTTCCTGTTTCTATAGAGGAGATATCGCTTCACATATATGTCGACCGATGCCGTATGCCCTTTTGTTCTTGGCTTTCACGCATGAGTTACAAAGATGCCATCCGCGCTAAAACAAGGAGAATAAGGCATATAGTCACTGGATTTTCTTCAATTTACGCCAAATGAGATTGCCCGGATCATAGAGCATCCGCAGAAGGTACGCTTGTCCCTACCAGGGGCTAATGTCTATAAGCAACATAATCTCTCAATTTCCTACAAAAGGAAGTGCCAATGGGTTCGTAAACTTGTCTCAAAAAACAGCGATTTAATGATGTTCTTGACTTTCGTGGCAAAAAGTCCTTCTAAGGCCAGATTTGAGGGTACTCCGGCCTCCTAGCGCAAGCGGGACTATTTTCTGATTCACGCGCCACCGCGAGCCGCTTGAGTACTTGTGGGTCCGACACGGACCAATGACAAAGTTATGACCGCTTTAGTGAACATCTCTCCATTCTATGGCAGCCCTTGAAAGTATTTCATTTTCTCGCAGCGCTTTTGGCCGATTTTCCCAAAACTTTGTCCTCTATATAGAGATATCGCTTCATATATATATTGACCGATGCCAGAATGCCCTTTTGTTCTTGGCTTTCACGCTGAGTTACAAATGCCATCCGACGAAAAACAAGGAGAATAAGGCATATAGTCATTGGATTTTTTCAATTTACGCCAAATGAGATTGCCCGGATCATAGAGCATCCGCATAAAGGTACGCTTGTCCCTACCAGGGGGCTAATGTGATGTAGGTGGAACCCTAATTCGCCGATCTTTCACGCTTGAGGATCCTACGGGAAAACACGAAGAACACGCGAAGCACAAAGGAAAACACGGGAAACGAGAGAGAATCACTCAACCAACAAGGAATCGATCACACAAGTGCTAGATCACCATACACATAAGAGATTCACGAGATCCAAAATCAACAAAGGACGATACAAAAGGTAACCGGTTCTTCTCTCGTGAGGAGGTCTTGATGGTCTTCCTTGAAGGGGTCTTGAATCCGCTTTGGGGGATCTTCTCCGAGAGGTCCCGAGCTCCGAGGAGAAGTAACCAAGTGGATGAGCAAAGCTCACACAAAATATATCCACCACCAATCCGAAGTTCCTTGCGATTCGACGAGCCGGATCCATCTAATTTCCGATTCGTGTTTCTTTGTCCGAGTAGGTTTCGATTCCAGCAATCTTTGTCGTTCAGAGAAGAGGTTGGTTTCAAAAAGTGTCCGAAACCACCTCCGCTTAGGGCCCAAAATTTTCCAAAACGCACGGATAAAAAAATTTCTGGCTATCCTATTTTTAGGTGTTTCTAAGCCGCTTGAGCCAAGATTGTATAGAAAGTTTTTTGACCCGCTTCAGCTTTTGGGTCCGGCAATGAAAAAAAAATATTTGGTCGAAAAATTTCGTGCCCATCCTGCCAGCTTTGACCTGGGAAGAGTTTTGAGACACTCGCCATTATAGTGATTTTTCAAAAAAAAAAGAGCAGCAAAAAAAAAGCAGCGCAAAAAAAGAGAGCGAAAAAAATTCAGAGTGTGCTTTTCCTTTGTTTACGCAGCAGCGCCGTGATTTTGTTAGTGTTCTAGGCTCGCCTCTAGCACGGTTCAGCCTAGACCAGCACAAGACTGGCTGCTGAGCGCTTATTCAACTTTGCATCTCTGATTTGATTATTGCTGACCTTTTTGCTACCATATTATAAGCCTTCCCAGCTCCACATACATCTACGCTGTATGCTTGATTCTCCCCGTAATCGCTACAGCCAAGCTTTGAGAGTTTTGACTACAACGGTTGCCGATCACCACCGCTGCTGGGTAAGAACCGTAAGAATTTGAGATTTGCTTCACGGATTTGTGACTGTCCACCACACCACCACCACCACTTCCTAGTAGTCTCAGAGGATCATATTCTTGTGTGTTTCTATTGCTGCTAACCATGGCAGGAACACAGCCGGTGAGACTGATTGGGAGAACCTCGACAAACAAACAGCTACATGATAAGTTTCAGCAAATGATGATTGGACAGGTAAAGATGTGGTAAACAGATTTGACGAGGCCATGGAGAAGATAGATGGCATTGAGAAGACGTCAAACAAAGCTTGATAGCAAGTTTGATGAATTGTCAAGCTGCTTTTCACAACCACCGCCGGCTGCACCTATCGCACTCTCCGCAACGACAACAACTACGCCCTTCCGAATCAAGATGGACGAGCTCAGCGTGTTCCTATTGAGCCAGACAAAATTCCGTGCCGCTGCCATCGCTGTTGGTGCTTCTTTGGCTCCTCGCCATCGCTGCTGCCGGTACCGACGAGGATGATTATGTGGAAGATTACGAGGATGAGGTTGATCAACATCGTAACTATGTGCAACCACCAGCACCACAACCACCAGGTCGCCCACATGCAAATAATGGCAATGTTAGGGCTCCCTCAGTACGAGATCATGACCATCTCCCTAAACTGAAATTGAATATTCCACCATTTGAGGGTAGATATGTTCCCTCGATATATATCTTACTTGGGAGTTAGAAACCAACAACGATTTACATGTTTACAATATCCCGAGGAGAGACGGTTCCCGCTGCTGTTTGTGCTTTCACTAGCTTTGCATGTGTTTGGTGGTCTCAACATTGTAGATTATATCCTGCTCCAGCTACTTGGGCTGCTTTGAAAACTGCTATGCGCATCATGGTTCCACCATATTATCAACGTGAATTACTTCAAAAATTGCAGCGCTTAAGACAAGGAAAAATTCTGAGAAGAATATTATCGTGAATTACAAACCGGCTTGATTAGATGTGGTATTGTTGAGGAGAATGAAGCTATGCTTGCACGCTTTCGGGTGGATTAAATAGAGAGATTCAGCACCATTCTAGACTATAAGGATTATAATAATATCACTGCTTATTCCATCTTGCTTGTAAAGCTGAACGTGAAGTGCAGGATCGATGCATTGGCGCCAAGACTAACTTTTCTCTCGCAGTCGACCTTCATCGTGGACACCACGCATCATCTACTTCCACCGCACCATCACCTCCTTCAAAAGCCACCTCCAACCGTGATACAAGAAAGCAGGCACAACCACCACTATCTCGCCAAGAGCACACCGCCGGGCTCGCATGAGCTCTTCTTCTTCCATGGCGCAACAGGGCACACAAGTGATATTATTTGTCGTCGCTAGGGGAAGAGGACATTTTATGAGAATGCAAATCTCAGCGCAGTGATGATTGCTACCGAGGATGGTGGGTATGAGTCCGCTAGTGACTATGATGAGGAGACTTTGGCTCTTATTACACATGAGGAACACGGTGGAGATGATTCTGATCATGAGACACAATACATGGCTGCAAGATGCCGATGTGTATGAATGTTTAGTTGCTCAACGTGTTTTGAGTGTGCAGTTACACAAGTCGAGCAAAATCAGAGGCATAATTTGTTCCATACAAAGGAGTTGTGAAGGAACGTTCTATTCAAGGCCATCATAGATGGAGGGAGCTGCAACAACTTGGCTAGCATGGAGGTGGTGGAGAAGCTATCTCTCACCACAAGACCACATCCACATCCTTACTACATCCAATGGTTCAACAACAGCGCAAGGTTAAGGTAACACGATCGCTCGTGTGCATTTTAGTATCTCTACATATGCTGATTATGTTGATTGTGATGTGGTACCTATGCAAGCATGTTCCTTGTTACTTGGTAGACCATGGCAATTTGATAAAATTTCAGACACCATGGTAGAAACAATCAAGATACTCTTGTTCATAAGGATAAAATATTACTTTGCTTCCTATGACTCTGAGTCCATTTTGAAAGATGATATTAATAGAGCTAATGAAGCAAAACAGAGAAAAATAAGAGTGAAAATCAGATTGTGGTAAAAGAATTTGAGCAACACATGAAGCCTAATAATAAACCATCTACGCTGTTTCCGAAATTAAATTGAAAAGTGCATGTTTACTTGCCACCAAATCTGATATTGATGAGCTAGATTTTAGCAAATCTATTTGCTATGCTTTTGTGTGCAAAGAGGCATTATTTTCATTCGAGGACGCTTTTCCACTCTCAACATTCCTTTTGCCCCCCGCTGTCACTAACATTTTGGCAGAGTTCACTGAGGCATGCAGATTAACGCCTTCGTCATTCACTCTTCGCCACTGTTCAACACGTGGTAGTCTATTTTGATGATATACTAATTTATAGCAAATCTTTGAGGTTAATCGGTATACTGTTGGCATTGTGTTTAGTCTTTGATTGCTCTCTTCCAAAATTCTTGATTTGATTTTGCAAGTGGTTTCGACAATATATTAATGACCTTCAGACTAAACCGCTAGTATTGAGATTGTTGGACAGATAAATGCAGGTCAAGATACAGATGACTCGCTTTCATAGCTCGGATCGTCAAAGTCGACTTCCACCAAAGCGAAATCCACCATCTCATCGAAAAACGGGACACCTCTGTCTCTATCACCGTGCAAGCTACATCAAGAAGATGCATGAAGATACAAGAAACACCATCGAGCGCCAAGTACAACGACTAGCGACCAAGTTCAACATCAACAAGCAACCCATGATCTTCAACATAGGCGATCTCGTGTGGCTACACCTTCGCAAGGAACGCTTTCCCAACGAACGCAAGTCCAAATGATAGAGGCAGAGGTGTCCCGTCTTTCGATGAGATGGTGGATTTCGCTTTGGTGGAAGTCGACTTTGACGATCCGACTACGAACGTGCGAGGACGTCGCGCCTTAGCAATCGCTAAACCAACTCCGAGAGGTTATTGACCACGCCGGAGCACGATCAACCTGACCACGAGGGTCTATTTCCTGCGAGCAAACGAAGAACAAGCAAGAAACTGAGATTGCAATCTGGACATTGCGAATATAAGATGAAAGCTTTATTGATCAAGGTGGGGTTCGTGGACGCTTTGTCCGGTCGCTGAACACAAACGGCACGCAAGTTGCAGCTATGGCTAACTTTTGATCTAAACAAAACCCAAGTCTAAACGGTGCCCTAAGGGCTGTATATATGGAGGAAGAGGTGGTGAATTTTGTGGCCCTTGGTGGAGGGGTCCGAAACTAACCCTATCTCTTGTTTCCCCACACATACGGACTCTAAAAATAGCCTATACTAATGTATTTCGAAATTACATGGGCCTGGCCCAATAATAAGGTGACGCAGACCTAGAATAGCCTCCGGACGAAATTTATGGAGTGGCATCTTGTATATTTCGTCCAAGGCTTCATGCACTCATTATGGTGGCTTCAAAGTCCTGAAATCATCACTTGTAAATCCATTCTTGTCCCCCTTGCGCATGCCATCATCTCCATGCTGGTTCTTGCTCCAATGTTCATCCTTCTCCAAGCTAGGCCCTTCATTTGTAAGCAAAACAAATGTATCCAATTTAGGCAGCGCATATTCTCATGAACATTAGAATCATTACCAAGAAACGAAAGTACCGGTAATTTAGTTGGCGGCGCGAGCTCTAATAATTGGTCCAAGATGTATAGCAGCAGGGCTGTGGTGTAACAATGGTATTGATGTCCTCATCATCCTCCCTTCTTGAAATGAAGACGCCCTCGACGGAAGTTCATCTTCCTCACCCAAATATGGCTTCAAATCTGCAATGTTAAAAGTGGACTAACCCCAAAATCTGCAGCAGCTCAAGTTTATATGCATTATCATTTACTTTCTCCAACACCTTAAAGGGACCAGCAAGACGTGGTATTAGCTTTGATTTATGCAAATCAGAAATCTATCCTCACGCAAATGTAACCAAACAAGATCTCCAGTGCAAACACAACATGTTTTCTACCCTTATCTCCAAAGAAGTTTATATTTAGCATTCATACACTCAATGTTTTCCTTAGTTAACTCATGCATTTTAAAATCAATTCAGCACATTCTTTAGCATCAAAATTAACCTTCTCCAAGATGGAAGAGGCAACAAATCAATAGGTGCACGAGGTAGAAAACCATACACAACTTCAAAAGGGCACATCTTAGTAGTAGAATGCAATGAACGATTATAAGCAAATTCAATATGAGGCAAGCATTCCTCCCACATTTTCTTATTTTTCTTCGAAACAGCCCTAAGCATAGTAGACAATGTTCTATTGACTACTTCAGTTTGTCCATCAGTTTGGGGGTGACAAGTAGTACTAAAAGCAGTTTAGTCCCCAACTTAGCCCATAAACATCTCCAAAAGTGGCTAAGAAATTTAGTATCACGATCTGAAACAATAGTATTTGGCACACCATGCAAGCGAATAATTTCACGAAAGAACAAATCAGCAACATTGACAAAGATCATCGCTTTTATGACATGGTATAAAGTGTGCCATTGTCGAGAATCTATCCACGACAACAAATATGTTATCCTCCCTTCTTTGTTCTAGGTAAACCTAAAACAAAGTCCATAGATATATCCTCCCAAGGAACACTAGGTACAGGCAAAGGCATATATAAACCATGAGGATTGAGTCGTGACTTAGCTTTTTGACATGTAGTGCAGCGAGCAATAAAACGCCAACATCCTGCCTCATCTTTGGCCAAAAGAAATGTGTAGCAAGTACGCCCTCCGCCTTCTTCACGCCAAAGTGTCCCATTAGTCCTCCTCCATGCGCCTCCTGCAACAACAAAAGATGAACGGAGCTAGCTGGAATGCATAGCTTGTTAGCACGAACACAAATCCATTATTAACGACAAACTTGTTCCATGTTCTTCCTTCTTACAATTCTGCAATACATCTTTAAAATCAGCATCATGCACATATTGATCTTTCATGGTCTCCAAACCAAATATTTTGAAGTCAAGTTGTGAAAGCATAGTATAGCGACGAGACAATGCATCAAGAATAACATTTTCTTTACCCTTCTTGTGTTTAATGACATAAGGGAAAGTCTCAATGAATTCAACCCATTTAGCATGTCTACGATTCAGTTTAGCTTGACTTTTAATATGTTTCAAAGATTCATGATCGAATGTATAACAAATTCTTTGGGCCATAAATAATGTTGCCATGTTTCTAAAGTCCCAACAAGAGCATATAATTCTTTATCATAAGTAGAGTAATTCAGACTAGGCCCACTCAATTTTTCGTAAAAGTATGCAACAGGTTTGCCATCTTGTAATAACACACCTCCTAATCCAATTCCACTAGCATCACATTCAAGCTCAAAAGTCTTATTAAAATCAGGAAGTTGGAGTAAAGGAGCATGTGTCAACTTATCTTTCAATACCGTGGAAGGCTTCTTCCGTATGGTACCCCAAACAAAAGGCACATCCTTCTTTGTAAGCTCATTGAGAGGTGCAGCAATGGTGCTGAAATCTCTCACAAAACGCCTATAGAAACCAGCGAGGCCAAGGAAACTCCTCACTTGTGTGACTGCTTTGGGCTGCGCCAACTCTCAATAGCTTCAATCTTGGCTTTATCAACTTCAATTCCTCGTGGAGTAACAACATAGCCAAGAAAAGATACTCGGTCGGTGCAAAAGGTGCACTTCCCAAGGTTACCAAACAAACGGCATCACGAGAGCATTAAAACAGCACGAAATGTTCCAAATGTTCTTCCAAAGATTTGCTATAAATCAGTATATCATCAAAATAGACTACCACAAATCGTCCAATGAAAGCACGAAAACTTCGCTCATTAATCTCATGAAAGTACTAGGTGCATTAGTTAACCCAAAAGGCATGACTAACCACTCATATAATCCAAACTTAGTTTTAAATGCTGTTTTCCATTCATCTCCCAATTTCATACGAATTTGATGGTATCCACTACGCAAATCAACTTTGGAGAATATTGTAGAGCCACTCAATTCATCAAGCATATCATCTAGCCTAGGAATAGGGTGACGATAACTAATAGTAATATTATTAATGCCTCTACAATCAACACACATACGTGATGTACCATCCTTTTTCGCACTAGAATAATAGGAACAGCACAAGGACTAAGGGATTCACAGATATAACCTTTGTCGAGCAGCTCCTGTACTTGACGATAATCTCCTTCGCCTCCTCCGATTGGTACGGTATGGTGCACGGTTGGGTAATGATGCACCGGAAATTAAGTCAATTTGATGCTCAATCCTCGAATAGGTGGTAATCCCGTGGCACGCCTTGTGGAAAGATGATGAGGACATGACTACCTTGATAAGACCAAAATATTGCATACATGCATATTTGTCGTGTGATTTCTAGTGCAAACTATTCAATAATATATTTATGTTATCCGTAACAAAAATACTTCACATACTTTTGTGTTTTGTCTAATTGCAGGTGTATGGGACATTTGTACAATCCACATATGAAGATAAGGAAAAGGAGAAGTTTAGGTGTTGTTCAAAAAGTCTTCTCACGCCACTTTTGGGCCAAGAGAAGATAGAGTCCAAGTCTCTCACGTTCGGATTCAGATTCGACTGCATGCACATACCTGACTCAAAACGTCAACAACTTTTTCATACGGACTCGAATTGGGTGATTCTTTTTTGTTGGAAAGTAGATTTCATGCTCTTTCCAGCACAGTTGAATCACCTTAAAATCCGTCCGAGCGTTGAGTTATGGACGAAACAATCTGACGCTGCAGCAGAATCCGAGTCAAACTACAAGTCCAAAGGTGTTACGTCACCTCCACTTGGGCCCATGAGCCTTGTACGACCTAGGGTTGGTTTTAGGCTGCCTTGGGACGCCCTCCCACCTCCTTGGCCGCCACCCCTTGCTCCTATATAAGTAGATCCATCTAGTAGCTTTTTCCTTGGGATTTGTTTAGTTAAAGTTAGCCATTGCAACTTCGTACTTCGCTTGTGTCCAACTACTGCATCAAGACCGCTTACGGATCCCCACCTTTATCAATACTTCATATATACCGCAATATTCAGATTGCTTTTATCATATTCTTGCTTGTTCTTCGATTGCTTGCAGGAATAGACCTTCGTGGTCGTTGATCATGCTCCAAATAAGTGGGTCAATAACCTCTCGGAGTTGGTTTAGCGATTGCTAAGGCGCAACGTCGTGCATGTTTGTAGTCGGATCGTCAAAGTCGTCTCCACCAAATCGATAGTTATCATCTCATCGAAAGATCGGGACATCTCGCATCTATCAAAAGACGTCAGTGAACTCCTGCAAAATGTTAGTGACAGCAGGAGGCAAAGAGGAAGGCACGTCCTCGAATGAAAATAATGCCTCTTTGCACACAAAAGCATAGCAAACAGATTTGCTAAAATCTAGCTCATCAATATCAGATTTAGTGGCAAGTAAACATGCACTTTTCAATTTAATTTCAGAAGCAACAGTAGATGGTTTATTATTAGGCTTCATGTGTTGCTCAAATTCTTTTGCCACAATCTGATTTTCACTCTTATTTTTCTCCTGTTTTGCTTTATTAGCTCTATTAATATCATCTTTCAAAATGGACTCAGGAGTCATAGGAAGCAAAGTAATATTTTTATCCTTATGAACAAGAGTATACTGATTGTTTCTACCATGGTGTACAGAATTTTATCAAATTGCCATGGTCTACCAAGTAACAAGGAACATGCTTGCATAGGTACCACATCACAATCAACATAATCAGCATATGTAGAGATACTAAAATGCACACCTAACAAAGACGTGTTACCTTAACCTTGCCACTGTTGTTGAACCATTGGATGTAGTAAGGATGTGGATGTGGTCTTGTGGTGAGAGATAGCTTCCACCATCTCCATGCTAGCCAAGTTGTTGCAGCTCCTCCATCTATGATGACGCTAATAGAACGCTCCTTCACAACTCCCTTTGTATGAAACAAATTATGCCTCTGATTTTGCTCAGCTTGTGTAACTCTGCACACTCAAAACACGTTGAGCAACTAAACATTCATACCTGTCAAAGATCTTCAGAGCCATGTATTGTGTCTCATGATCGTAATCATCTCCACCGTGTTCCTCATGTGTAATAAGAGCCAAAGTCTCTCATCATAGTCACTAGCGGACTCATACCCACCATCCTCAGTAGCAATCATCACACGCTGAGATTTGCATTCTCTCGCAAAATGTCCTCTTCCCTTACAACGACGACAAATAATATCAGGTGTGCTCTTGGCAGATAGTGGTGGTTGTGCCTGCTTTCTTGTATCACGGTTGGAGGTGGCACCTGAAAGAGGTGATGGTGCAGTGGAAGTAGATGATGCACGTGGTGTCCATGATGAAGGTCGACCTGCGAAAAGTTAGTGCGCCGCCAATGCTCGCCGATCCTCAAGACTTCACGCTCAGCTTTACAAGCAAGATGGAATAAACGAGTGATATTATTATAATCCTTATAGTCTAGAATGGTCTGAATCTCTCTATTTAATCCACCTGTAAAACGCGTGCAAGCATAGCTTCATTCTCCTCAACAATACCACATCTAATCAAGCCGCTTTGTAATTCCCGATAATATTCTTCTATAGAATTTTTTCCTTGTCTTAAGCGCTGCAATTTTTGAAGTAATTCACGTTGATAATATGGTGGAACCCAACGAGTACGCATAGTAGTTTTCAAAGCAGCCCAAGTAGCTGGAACAGGATATAATCGACAATGTTCGCACCACCAAACACATGCAAAGCTAGTGAAAGCACAAACAAAGCAGCAGAACACGCCTCTCCTCGTGATATTGTAAACATGTAAATCGTTGTTCAGTTTCTAACTCCCAAGTAAGATATATATCAGAACATATCTACCCTCAAATGGTGGAATATTCAATTTCAGTTTAGGAGATGGTCATGATCTCGCACTGAGGGGAGCCCTAATATTGCCATTATTTGCATGTGGACGACCTGGTGGTTGTGGTGCTGGTGGTTGCAACGTAGTTCGATGTTGATCAACCTCATCCTCATAATCGCCCACATACTCATCATCCTCCTCGGTACCACCAGCAGCAGTAGCAGGAGCCAAAGAAGCACCAACAGCAGTAGCAGCGGCACCAGAATTTTGTCCTGGCTCAATAGGAACACGCTGAGCTCGCCCATACTGATTCGAAGGGGCGAGTTGTTGTCGCGGCAGAGGTGCGATAGGTGCAGCCGGCTGTGGTTGTGGAAAACGCGCGAGCAATTCATCAAACTTGCTATCAAGCTTTGTTTCAAACGCCTTCTCAATGCCATCTATCTTCTCCATGGCCTCGCAAATCTGTTTACCACATCTTGCACCTGTCCACTCATCATTTGCTGAAATTTATCATGTAGCTGTTTGTTCATTATGTTCTCCCAGTCAGTCTCACGGCTTGTGATCCTGCCATGGTTAGCAGCAATAGAAACACACAAGAATATGATCCTACAGACTACTAACAAGAGGTGGTGGTGGGTGTCACAACCGTCAAGCAAATCTCAAATTCTTACCAGTTCTTACCCAGCAGAGAAAGCGGTGATCGCAACCGCTGTAATCAAAACTCTCAAAGCTTGGATAGAGCGATTGCCGGGGAGAGTCAAACGCACGACGAGATGTATGTGGAGCTGGAAGGCTTATAATATGGTAGCAAAAGGGTCAGAATAATCAATTCAGAGATGCAAAGTTGAATAAACGCCAACGACGGTAGATCAGGCTGGTCCTAGGCTAGACTGTGCTAGAGACGCGAGCCTAGAACACTAACAAAATCACGGCGCTGCACGTAAACAAGGGAAAAGCACACTCTGAATTTTTTTTCGCTCTTTTTTTTTTGCGCTGGGCACGAAATGGCGAGTGTCTCAAAACTCTTCCCAGGTCAAACTGACAGGATGGGCACGAAATTTTTTCGACCAATTTTTTTTTTTCGACTGCCCGGACCCAAAAACTGGAAACGGGTCAAAAAAAACTTTCTATAACGGCGACTGGCTCAATACGCTTAGAAACACCTAAAAATAGGACGTCGCGCCTTAGCAATCGCTAAACCAACTCCGAGAGGTTATTGACCACGCCGAGCACGATCAACCTGACCACGAGGGTCTATTTCCTGCGAGCAAACGAAGAACAAGCAAGAAACTGAGATTGCAACTGGATATTGCGAATATAAGATGAAAGCTTTATTGATCAAGGTGGGGTTCTGTGGACGCTTTGTCCG
Source organism: Aegilops speltoides (assembly GCA_021437245.1). NCBI lineage: Eukaryota > Viridiplantae > Streptophyta > Magnoliopsida > Poales > Poaceae > Aegilops > Aegilops speltoides. Next base: position 85,818 of record JAHHZJ010002718.1, on the reverse strand, counting down.
GTCGCTTGAACACAAACGGCACGCCAAGTTGCAGCTATGGCGAACTTTTGATCTAAACAAAACCCAAGTCTAAACGGTGCCCTAAGGGCTGTATATATGGAGGAAGAGGGGGTGAATTTCGTGGCCCTTGGTGAAGGGGTCCGAAACTAACCCTATCTCTTGTTTCCCCACACATACGGACTCTAAAAATAGCCTATACTAATGTATTTCGAAATTACATGGGCCTGGCCCCATAATAAGGTGACGCAGCACCTAGAATAGCCTATGGACGAATATTATGAAGTGGCATCTTGTATATTTCGTCCAAGGTGATAGAGGCAGAGGTGTCCCGATCTTTCGATGAGATGATAACTATCGATTTGGTGGAGACGACTTTGACGATCCGACTACAAACGCGTAACGACGCTATGCGCCTTAGCAATCGCTAAACCAACTCCGAGAGGTTATTGACCACGCCGAGCACAATCAACCTGACCACGAAGGTCTATTCCTGCAAGCAGTCAAGAACAAGCAAGAATATGATAAAAGCAATCTGAATATTGCGAGTATGTATGAAGTATTGATAAAGGTGGGGATCCGTAAGCGGTCTTGGTCTGGTCGTTGGACACAAACGGCACACGGTTGCAATGGCTAACTTTTAACTAAACAAATCCCAAGCAAAAAGCTACTAGATGGATCTACTTATATAGGAGCAAGGGGTGACGGCCAAGAAGGTGGGAGAACGTCCCAAGGCAGCCTAAAACTAACCCTAGGTCGTACAAGGCCAATGGGCCCAAGTGGAGGTGACGTAACACCTTTGGACTTGTAGTTTGACTCGGATTCTGGTGCAGCATCAGATTGTTTCGTCCACAACTCAACGCTCCGGACGGATTTTTAAGGTGATTCCAATTGTGCTGGAAAGAGCATGAAATCTACTTTCCAACAAAAAAAGAATCACCCAATTCGGAGTCCGGATGAAAAGTTGTTGACGCTTTGAGTCAGTATGTCTCAGCAGTCCGAATCTGAATCCAAAACGTGAGAGACTTGGACTCTATCTTCTTGGCCCAAAAGTGACGTGGGAAGACTTTTGAACAGCACCTAAACTTCTCCTTTTCCCTTATCTTCATATGTGGATTGTACAAATGTCCCACACACCTGCAATTAGACAAAACACAAAAGTATGTGAAGTATTTTTGTTCTGATAACATAAATATATTATTGAATAGTTTGCACTAGAAATCACCGACAAATATGCATGTTAGTAATATTTTGGTCTTATCCAAGGTAGTCATGTCCTCATCATCCTCCCTTCTTGAAAACAAAGCCGCCCTCGGCTGCTTAATCTGAAATGTGGCTAACAAAAGAGACAAGGTGTACATGTTGTATATGTATACGTCATCCATCTTTACTTCCCTTGATTTTTGCATATATGACATATGAATAGATGAGTAACTTGCATAGTTCATAAAATCTAAAGCCAACATATTAGCACAAGAACTAGAAGGCATGAAAATATTGCAACTCAGTTTGCACATATAAGTGAAGCTCTGATACCACTTGATAGAGGCAAAGGTGTCCCGTCTTTCGATGAGATGGTGGATTTCGCTTTGGTGGAAGTCGACTTTGACGATCCGACTACGAAGGCATGAGGACGCCGCGCTTAGCAATCGCTAAACCAACTCCGAGAGGTTATTGACCACGCCGAGCATCGATCAACCTGACCACGAGGGTCTATTTCCTGCAGCAAACGAAGAACAAGCAAGAAACTGAGATTGCAATCTGGATATTGCGAATATAAGATGAAAGCTTTATTGATCAAGGTGGGGTTCTGTGGACGCTTTGTCCGGTCGTTGAACACAAACGGCACGCCGGTTGCAGCTATGGCTAACTTTTGATCTAAACAAAACCCAAGCAAAAAGCTACTAGATGGATCTACTTATATAGGAGCAAGGGGTGGCGGCTAAGGAGGTGGGAGAACGTCCCAAGGCAGCCTAAAACTAACCCTAGGTCGTACAAGGCCAATGGGCCCAAGTGGAGGTGACGTAACACCTTTGGACTTGTAGTTTGACTCGGATTCTGGTGCAGCGTCAGATTGTTTCGTCTATAACTCAACGCTCCGGACGTATTTTAAGGTGATTCCAACTGTGCTGGAAAGAGCATGAAATCTACTTTCCAACAAAAAAAGAATCACCCAATTCGGAGTCCGTATGAAAAAGTTGTTGACGTTTTGAGTCAGGTATGTCTGTGCAGTCCGAATCTGAATCCAGAACGTGAGAGACTTGGACTCTATCTTCTCTTGGCCCAAAAGTGACGTGAGAAAACTTTTTGAACAGCACCTAAACTTATCCTTTTCCCTTATCTTCATATGTGGATTGTACAAATGTCTCATACACCTGCAATTAGACAAAACACAAAAGTATGTGAAGTATTTTTGTCCTGGATAACATAAATATATTATTGAATAGTTTGCACTAGAAATCACCTGACAAATATGCATGTATGCAATATTTTTGGTCTTATCCAAGGTAGTCATGTCCTCATCATCCTCCCCTTCTTGAAAACAAAGCCGTCCTCGGCGTTGCTTAATCTGAAATGTGGCTAATGAAAGAGACAAGGTGTACATGTTGTATATGTATACGTCATCCATTTTTACTTCCCTTGATTTTTGCATATATGACACATGAATAGATGAGTAACTTGCATAGTTCGTAAAATCTAAAGCCAACAAATTAGCACAAGAACTAGAAGGCATGAAAATATTGCAACTCAGTTTGCACATATAAGTGAAGCTCTTATTTATTTCAAAAGATTGACAATGTTCATCATTAAACCATCCCAACATTGGTGAATAAACCTTATTTGAATCAAATTTACATGCTACAACATGCTTAGATAAGCTGATAGAGGCAGAGGTGTCCCGTCTTTCGATGAGATGGTGGATTTCGCTTTGGTGGAAGTCGACTTTGACGATCCGACTACGAAGGCAGCGTGCGGGGACGTCGCGCCTTAGCAATCGCTAAACCAACTCCGAGAGGTTATTGACCACGCCGGAGCACGATCAACCTGACCACGAGGGTCTATTTCCTGCGAGCAAACGAAGAACAAGCAAGAAACTGAGATTGCAATCTGGATATTGCGAATATAAGATGAAAGCTTTATTGATCAAGGTGGGGTTCTGTGGACGCTTTGTCCGGTCGCTGAACACAAACGGCACGCCGGTTGCAGCTATGGCGAACTTTTGATCTAAACAAAACCCAAAGTCTAAACGGTGCCCTAAGGGCTGTATATATGGGGAAGAGGAGGAATTTCGTGGCCCTTGGTGGAGGGGTCCGAAACCAACCCTATCTCTTGTTTCCCCACACATACGGACTCTAAAAATAGCCTATACTTAAGTATTTCGAAATTACATGGGCCTGGCCCAATAATAAGGTGACGCAGCACCTAGAATAGCCTATGGACGAATATTATGAAGTGGCATCTTGTATATTTCGTCCAAGCCTTCATGCACTCCTTATGGTGGCTTCAAAGTCCTGAAATCATCACTTGTAACTCCGTTCTGATCCTCATGCATGCCATCAACTCCATGTGTGTTCTTGCTCCAATGTTCATCCTTCTCCAAGCTAGGCCCTTCATTTGTAAGCAAAACAAATGTATCCAATTTAGGCAGCATCATATTCTCATGAACATTAAAATCATTACCAAGAAACGAAAGTACCGTAATTTAATTGGCGCGCGAGCTCTAGTAATTGGTCCCAGATATGTAACAGAGGGGCTGTGGGTGTAACAATGGTATTGATGTCCTCATCATCCTCCCTTCTTGAAATGAAGTCGCCCTCGACGGAAGCTCATCTTCCTCACCCAAATAAGGCTTCAAATCTGCAATGTTAAAAGTGGGACTAACCCCAAAATCTGCAGGTAGCTCAAGTTTATATGCATTATCATTTATTTTCTCTAACACCTTAAAAGGACCAGCAGCACGTGGCATTAGCTTTGATTTGCGCAAATCAGAAATCTATCCTCACGCAAATGTAACCAAACAAGATCTCCAGTGCAAACACAACATGTTTTCTACCCTTATCTCCAAAGAAGTTTATATTTAGCATTCATACGCTCAATGTTTTCCTTAGTTAACTCATGCATTTTAAAATCAATTCAGCACGCTTTTAGCATCAAAATTAACCTTCTCCAAGATGGAAGAGGCAACAAATCAATAGGTGCACGAGGTAGGAAACCATACACAATTTCAAAAGGGCACATCTTAGTAGTAGAATGCAATGAACGATTATAAGCAAATTCAATATGAGGCAAGCATTCCTCCCACATTTTCTTATTATTCTTTAGAACAGCCCTAAGCATAGTAGACAATGTTCTATTGACTACTTCAGTTTGTCCATCAGTTTGGGGTGACAAGTAGTACTAAAAAGCAGTTTAGTCCCCAACTTAGCCCATAAACATCTCCAAAAGTGGCTAAGAAATTTAGTATCACGATCTGAAACAATAGTATTTGGCACACCATGCAAGCTTAATAATTTCACGAAAGAACAAATCAGCAACATTGACAAGATCATCGCTTTTATGACATGGTATAAAGTGTGCCATTTTCGAGAATCTATCCACGACAACAAATATGTTATCCTCCCCATCTTTGTTCTAGGTAAACCTAAAACAAAGTCCATAGATATATCCTCCCAAGGAACACTAGGTACAGTGCAAAGGCATATATAAACCATGAGGATTGAGTCGTGACTTAGCTTTTTGACATGTAGTGCAGCGAGCAATAAAACGCCAACATCCCGCCTCATCTTTGGCCAAAAGAAATGTGTAGCAAGTACGCCCTCCGTGTTCTTCACGCCAAAGTGTCCCATTAGTCCTCCTCCATGCGCCTCCCGCAACAACAAAAGACTAACGGAGCTAGCTGGAATGCATAGCTTGTTAGCACGGAACACAAATCCATCATTAACGACAAACTTGTTCCATGTTCTTCCTTCTTACAATTCTGCAATACATCTTTAAAATCAGCATCATGCACATATTGATCTTTGATGGTCTCCAAACCAAATATTTTGAAGTCAAGTTGTGAAAGCATAGTATAGCGATTTAGACAATGCATCAGAATAACATTTTCTTTACCCTTCTTGTGTTTAATGACATAAGGGAAAGTCTCAATGAATTCAACCCATTTAGCATGTCTACGATTCAGTTTAGCTTGACTTTTAATATGTTTCAAAGATTCATGATCGAATGTATAACAAATTCTTTGGGCCATAAATAATGTTGCCATGTTTCTAAAGTCCTAACAAGAGCATATAATTCTTTATCATAAGTAGAGTAATTCAGACTAGGCCCACTCAATTTTTCGTAAAAGTATGCAACAGGTTTGCCATCTTGTAATAACACACCTCCTAATCCAATTCCACTAGCATCACATTCAAGCTCAAAAGTCTTATTAAAATCAGGAAGTTGGAGTAAAGGAGCATGTGTCAACTTATCTTTCAATACCGTGAAGGCTTCTTCCCGTGCGGTACCCCAAACAAAAGGCACATCCTTCTTTGTAAGCTCATTGAGAGGTGCAGCAATGGTGCTGAAATCTCTCACAAAACGCCTATAGAATCCAGCAAGGCCAAGGAAACTCCTCACTTGTGTGACCGCTTTGGCTGCGCCAACTCTCAATAGCTTCAATCTTGGCTTTATCAACTTCAATTCCTGTGGAGTAACAACATAGCCAAGAAAAGATACTCGGTCGGTGCAAAAGGTGCACTTCCCAAGGTTACCAAACAAACGTGCATCACGAGAGCATTAAAAACAGCACGAAATGTTCCAAATGTTCTTCCAAAGATTTGCTATAAATCAGTATATCATCAAAATAGACTACCACAAATCGTCCAATGAAAACACGAAAACTTCGCTCATTAATCTCATGAAAGTACTAGGTGCATTAGTTAACCCAAAAGGCATGACTAACCACTCATATAATCCAAACTTAGTTTTAAATGCTGTTTTCCATTCATCTCCCAATTTCATACGAATTTGATGGTATCCACTACGCAAATCAACTTTGGAGAATATTGTAGAGCCACTCAATTCATCAAGCATATCATCTAGCCTAGGAATAGGGTGACGATAACGAATAGTAATATTATTAATGCCTCTACAATCAACACACATACGTGATGTACCATCCTTTTTCGCACTAGAATAATAGGAACAGCACAAGGACTAAGGGATTCGCGATATAACCTTTGTCGAGCAGCTCCCAGTACTTGACGATAATCTCCTTCGCCTCCTCCGGATTGGTACGGTATGGTGCACGGTTGGTAATGATGCACCGAATTAAGTCAATTTGATGCTCAATCCTCTAATAGGTGGTAATCCTGTGGCACGCCTTGTGGAAAGACGCCAACGAACTCCTGCAAAATGTTAGTGACAGCAGGGGCAAAGAGGAAGGCACGCCTCTAATGAAAATAATGCCTCTTTGCACACAAAAGCATAGCAAATAGATTTGCTAAAATCTAGCTCATCAATATCAGATTTGGTGGCAAGTAAACATGCACTTTTCAATTTAATTTCGTAAGCAACAGAGATGGTTTATTATTAGGCTTCATGTGTTGCTCAAATTCTTTTGCCACAATCTGATTTTCACTCTTATTTTTCTCCTGTTTTGCTTTATTAGCTCTATTAATATCATCTTTCAAAATGGACTCAGGAGTCATAGGAAGCAAAGTAATATTTTTATCCTTATGAACAAGAGTATACTGATTGTTTCTACCATGGTGTACAGAATTTTATCAAATTGCCATGGTCTACCAAGTAACAAGGAACATGCTTGCATAGGTACCACATCACAATCAACATAATCAGCATATGTAGAGATACTAAAATGCACACGAACAAAGACGTGTTACCTTCACCTTGCCGCTGTTGTTGAACCATTGGATGTAGTAAGGATGTGGATGTGGTCTTGTGGTGAGAGATAGCTTCTCCACCATCTCCATGCTAGCTGTTGTTGCAGCTCCTCCATCTATGATGACGCTAATAGAACGCTCCTTCACAACTCCCTTTGTATGGAACAAATTATGCCTCTGATTTTGCTCACTTGTGTAACCTGCACACTCAAAACACGTTGAGCAACTAAACATTCATACCTGCCAAGATCTTCAAAGAGCCATGTATTGTGTCTCATGATCGTAATCATCTCCACCGTGTTCCTCATGTGTAATAAGAGCCAAAGTCTCCTCATCATAGTCACTAGCGGACTCATACCCACCATCCTCAAGAGCAATCATCACACGCTGAGATTTGCATTCTCTCAAAAAATGTCCTCTTCCTTACAACGACGACAAATAATATCACTTGTGTGCCCTGCTGACGCCATGGAAGAAGAAGAGCTCTGGCAGGCCCGGCAGTGTGCTCTTGGCGATAGTGGTGGTTGTGCCTGCTTTCTTGTATCACGGTTGGAGGTGGCACCAAGGAGGTGATGGTGCAAAGGAAGTAGATGATGCACGTGGTGTCCATGATGAAGGTCGACCTGCAGAAAAGTTAGTGCGCGCCAATGCCCGCCGATCCTGACTTCACGCTCAGCTTTACAAGCAAGATGGAATAAACGAGTGATATTATTATAATCCTTATAGTCTAGAATGGTCTGAATCTCTATTTAATCCACCCGTAAAACGCAAGCATAGCTTCATTCTCCTCAACAATACCACATCTAATCAAGCCAGTTTGTAATTCCCGATAATATTCTTCTACAGAATTTTTTCCTTGTCTTAAGCGCTGCAATTTTTGAAGTAATTCACGTTGATAATATGGTGGAACCCAACGAGTATGCATAGCAGTTTTCAAAGCAGCCCAAGTAGCTGGAACAGGATATAATCTACAATGTTCGCACCACCAAACACATGCAAAGCTAGTGAAAGCACAAACAGCAGCAGAACACGCCCTCCTCGTGATATTGTAAACATGTAAATCGTTGTTCAGTTTCTAACTCCCAAGTAAGATATATATCAGAACATATCTACCCTCAAATGGTGGAATATTCAATTTCAGTTTAGGGAGATGGTCATGATCTCGCACTGAGGGGAGCCCTAATATTGCCATTATTTGCATGTGGACGACCGTGGTTGTGGTGCTGGTGGTTGCACGTAGTTCGATGTTGATCAACCTCATCCTCATAATCGCCCACATACTCATCATCCTCCTCGGTACCACCAGCAGCAGTAGCAGGAGCCAAAGAAGCACCAACAGCAGTAGCAGCGGCACCAGAATTTTGTCCTCGCTCAATAGGAACACGCTGAGCTCGGCCCATACCGATTCGGAAGGGGCGAAGTTGTTGTCGCTGCAGAGGTGCGATAGGTGCAGCCGGGTGGTTGTGGAAAACGCGCGAGCAATTCATCAAACTTGCTATCAAGCTTTGTTTCAAACGCCTTCTCAATGCCATCTATCTTCTCCATGGCCTCGCCAAATCTGTTTACCACGCCTTGCACCTGTCCAATCATCATTTGCTGAAACTTATCATGTAGCTGTTTGTTCGTCAGTTCTCCCAATCAGTCTCATCGGCTTGTGATCCTACCATGGTTAGCAGCAAATAGAAACACACAAGAATATGATCCTACAGACTACTAAGAAGTGGTGGTGGTGTATCACAAACCCGCAAGCAAATCTCAAATTCTTACCAGCCTACCCAAAGAAGCAGTGGTGATCGGCAACCGCTAGTAGTCAAAACTCTCAAAGCTTGATATAGCGACACTGTGGAGAATCAAACGCACGACGAGATGTATGTAGAGCTGGGAAGGCTTATGATATGGTAGCAAAAATGTCAGAATAATCAATTCAGAGATGCAAAGTTGAATAAACGCTCAACGACGGTATCAGGCTGGTCCTAGGCTAGACCGTGCTAGAGACGCGAGCCTAGAACACTAACAAAATCACGGCGCTGCACGTAAACAAGGGAGGAGCACACTCTGAATTTTTTTTTTTTTTTTTTTTTTTTTTTTGCACTTTTTTTCTCTTTTTTTTTTTTTTTTGCTCCGCAACAAATTTTTTTCGAAAAGTCTACAAATGGTCTAAAAACTGCCTAGCCAGAATTTTCCAGACTTAGTTTTTTTTTTTTGAAACTGGAACTATTTTTCTTCTCGCGATGGCTTGAAGTTGGGGAGTCCTCTCGCATCACGACTTTCGGAGTATCGCGTGATCTGAAATCGAGAACAATGCAACAATTACTGACTCGGACTAGGACTGGTGGCGGAGATGAATCTGTGGAACTCGGACTGGTGGCGGAGATGAATCTGTGGAACTCGGACCGGTGGCGGAGATGAATCTGTGGAACTCGGACCGGTGGCGGATATATGTTGCGGTGGACTCGGATGGGCGTGATGGCGGCGGATATGTGGTGGCGATATGGATTCGGATTCGCGGTGAATATGTGGTGGTGGTATATGGCAGCGGCGACGTGACAACTCGTGAATGTAACTCAAACTCTAAAAGACTAGACGCTAAGACCAGCAACTTGACACGACGATGCAACCGCAAATTCAACAAAGCAAATACGTAAAAGATTATGCAAAGGCTCGATTGGTTCGGACGGGATGAACTAACCCTAATTTTTTTTTGGCTTTTTCGTGGACTATAGGTATGAAGAATGACTCGATCTAAACTACTTAAAACTCAGAAAATCTCACCGAGCAACCCGGAAATCTGAAACCACTTGATAGAGGCAGAGGTGTCCCGCCTTCGATGAGATGGTGGATTTCGCTTTGGTGGAAGTCGACTTTGACGATCCGACCACGAAGGCAAGGGGACGCCGCTACTTAGCAATCGCTAAACCAACTCCGAGAGGTTATTGACCACGCCGAGCACGATCAACCTGACCACGAGGGTCTATTTCCTGCGAGCAAACGAAGAACAAGCAAGAAACTGAGATTGCAACTGGATATTGCGAATATAAGATGAAAGCTTTATTGATCAAGGTGGGGTTCTGTGACGCTTTGTCCGGTCGCTGAACACAAACGGCACGCGGTTTGCAGCTATGGCTAACTTTTGATCTAAACAAAACCCAAAGTCTAAACGGTGCCCTAAGGGCTGTATATATGGGGGAAGAGGAGGAATTTCGTGGCCCTTGAGGGTGGGGTCCAAACCAACCCTATCTCTTGTTTCCCCACACATACGGACTCTAAAAATAGCCTATACTTAAGTATTTCGAAATTACATGGGCCTGGCCCAATAATAAGGTGACGAAGCACCTAGAATAGCCTATGGACTAATATTATGAAGTGGCATCTTGTATATTTCGTCCAAGCCTTCATGCACTCCTTATGGTGGCTTCAAAGTCCTGAAATCATCACTTGTAACTCCGTTCTTGATCCTCTATGCATGCCATCAACTCCATGTGTGTTCTTGCTCCAATGTTCATCCTTCTCCAAGCTAGGCCCTTCATTTGTAAGTAAAACAAATGTATCCAATTTAGGCAGCATCATATTCTCATGAACATTAAAATCATTACCAAGAAACGAAAGTACCTGGTAATTTAATTGGCGTGCGCGAGCTCTAGTAATTGGTCCCGTATATGTAACAGTAGGGGCTGTGGGTGTAACAATGGTATTGATGTCCTCATCATAAGCAAACATGCAATGAGTCATTCGACACAGAATCATCACCAAGATTAGAGGTCATATCAAAACGATTAAACATTGGTTCTTTTGCATCAACAGTTAATTCAATGGGTGCACTCAAAATTGTTGGTATTTCAGTTGTTTGATCACATGACGATTCATGACAAAGATCAAGATTCTCTAAAATAGGTGTTGTGCTCAAATCACCGTGTAACTCAACACATGATGCATTCAAGTTAACTAGGGATGCATCATTCTCATGTGAAGTTATATCATCAATACCTTTACGCTACCTTGTCGCAAAGACGAGCTGATGTAGGTACACACGAGACAATGCACCATACTCTTTAGATGATGTCGCGCCACAATCCGAGGTGGGGCTTCTCTAGTAGGTGCAACGGTGGAGGAACCAACCGACGGTGGTGAGCATGAACTGAATAGTAGTTGTTGTAGTCACCCAATGCATCCTCCTCAGAATCGCTCTCTCAAAGGTACAAGCACGAACATACATACCGTAATGCAACGAGGAATATACTGAAATCTTGCTCTGAATATCATGGTTCAAACCACCAAAAATCTATTCATTGTATCATCCTCGATTCTTCTATGTCACAATGATGTATATAAGATTTGAACTCTTGGTAGTAAGCATGAACAGTGTTATTGCCTTGTTTAAATTGTTCAAATTTATGAAGCAATTCACGATTTATAGTAAGGAGGAAAAATTGTTTTCTCATTACATCTTTCAAATCTTTCCAAGTTGTGGGTTGGTTATCAATGTTTTTCTTACAATGCACACTCCACCAAATGTAAGCAAAACCAGAATGCTCTAGTGGCAGCTCGTACTCGCCAAGTTCGTAAAAGCCATGGTGACTAAAAACTTGTTCTACTTCAAGCTCCCAAGCTAGATAAATAGCAGGATCAAATCTACCCTCAAATGACGGTAAAGAGCTAACTGGCCATGTGCTTGTGTGTGTTGTTCCAACTCTCGTGATGGTGAAGATGTGTTCGTCGTCCAAGAACTTCTATCTCCGAAACCTGTCATAATTAGTAGAAACAAGAAACAAAATTCCAGAATAATGTTCCTATGAACTACTAGGATGTGGTTGTAAAGTGCTCACAAGAAAGCAAATATCAATATCTTACAAGTTCTTACCATGCGGCAGGTGGTGACAGCAACCAGCGATGTCAAATAACTTTGAAGATTGTGTAAAGCAATTGCTGGGAACGACGATACACGGTGTAGAAATATGTGGAGCTGGGTTGGCTATATATGGTAGCAAAAGATTAGCAATAATCAATTCAGAGATGCAATGTTGAATAAACGCCAACGATGGTAATCAGGCTGGTCCTAGGCTAGACCGACTAGAGACGCGAGCCTAGAACACTAATGAGGTCACGGCATAGCACAACTAGCATCAATGAAGGATACTAAGTAGCTCTTGACAGCAAGATATAAGTGAAGATCACAATGGTAGTGAAGATAATGATGAAAACAACTACCAAGCAGGACATACAACAAATCTCTCCAACTTTCCTCTTGAAAAGTTTGAGCCAATTTTCTGATAAATTTTCAAAGAATGCTACTAACTCAAGCTTTCCAATGCAAAAAGAATCACTCAATTCCGAACTGATATGAGGAGTCAAAGAATTCGAAAACTGGCCTGAAAAAATTGGAACAATCTGTGTTCACGAACTTCAGAGGGCAAAAAGACCTATTTAGAAGTCGATTTTGAGGTGTGAAATAATGAACTAGCTTCTGCAACTATTTAGATGCGGCTCGTCGCTAGCTTCAATTTGAGTACTCACGGAGCCAAAACGGACTTCAGATGAGGAAGATACACCTGTTTTACTTAACAGTCGCAAAAATGATTCCAATCCGAATTCAGTACGAGATTGATTCTAGGTAGATCCGTTTTTTTTTTTTTTTTCTCACGCTTTTTTTTTTTTTTCTTCTTTTTTTTTTTTCTTTCCTTTTTCTCTCTTTTTTCTTTTTTTTCTCTTTTTTTTCTCCTCTTCCAAGACAAACTAGATAAGATGCAGATTGGATCAAAGCGAAGATGTGAATGACCTCAACTATGATTATGACAATGAACTGTATGTAGCACATGGTGGAAATTAATAGATGGGATGGTGGACAGCGGAAGGATAATGATGCAGCGGCGGCGTGACTAATGTGAACTGAACTCAAACTCTAAAGGAACTAGACACTAAGACCAGCAACCCACACGACGATGCAACCGATAATTCAACTATGCAAGCAACGAATAGAAAATTGCAAAGGCTCAGACTGGCTTGGATAAAGGATGAACAGATCTAACTTTTTTTGTGGCTTTTTCATGGACTGTAGGTATGAATGACAGATGCGATCTAAACTATGAAAAACTGTAAAATCTCACCAAGCAACCTGAAAACTGATACCACTTGATAGAGGCAGAGGTGTCCCGATCTTTCGATGAGATGATAACTATCGATTTGGTGGAGACGACTTTGACGATCCGACTACAAACGTGCACGACGCTGCGCCTTAGCAATCACTAAACCAACTCCGAGAGGTTATTGACCACGCCAGAGCACAATCAACCTGACCATGAAGGTCTATTCCTGCAAGCAATCGAAGAACAAGCAAAAGAATATGATAAAAGCAATCTGAATATTGCGTAGTATGTATGAGGTATTGATAAAGGTGGGGATCCGTAGCGGTCTTGGTCTGGTCGTTGGACACAAACGGTACACGGTTGCAATGGCTAACTTTTAACTAAACAAATCCCAAGCAAAAGCTACTAGATGGATCTACTTATATAGGAGCAAGGTGACGGCCAAGAAGGTGGGAGAACGTCCCAAGGCAGCCTAAAACTAACCCTAGGTCGTACAAGGCCAATGGGCCCAAGTGGAGGTGACGAACACCTTTGGACTTGTAGTTTGACTCGGATTCTGTGCAGCGTCAGATTGTTTCGTCCACAACTCAACGCTCGGACGGATTTTAAGGTGATTCCAATTGTGCTGGAAAGAGCATGAAATCTACTTTCCAACAAAAAAAATCACCCAATTCGAGTCCGTATGAAAAGTTGTTGACGTTTTGAGTCAGGTATGTCTGCAGTCCGAATCTGAATCCAAAACGTGAGAGACTTGGACTCTATCTTCTCTTGGCCCAAAAGTGACGTGGGAAGACTTTTTGAACAGCACCTAAACTTCTCCTTTTCCCTTATCTTCATATGTGGATTGTACAAATGTCCCACACACCTGCAATTAGACAAAACACAAAAGTATGTGAAGTATTTTTGTTCTGGATAACATAAATATATTATTGAATAGTTTGCACTAGAAATCACCTGACAAATATGCATGTTAGCAATATTTTTGGTCTTATCCAAGGTAGTCATGTCCTCATCACAAGGCTTCATGCACTCCTTATGGTGGCTTCAAAGTCCTGAAATCATCACTTGTAACTCCGTTCTTGATCCCCTTGCGCATGCCATCAACTCCATGTGTGTTCTTGCTCCAATGTTCATCCTTCTCCAAGCTAGGCCCTTCATTTGTAAGCAAAACAAATGTATCCAATTTAGGCAGCATCATATTCTCATGAACATTAGAATCATTACCAAGAAACGAAAGTACCTGGTAATTTAGTTGGCGTGCGCGAGCTCTAGTAATTGGTCCAGTATGTATAGCAGCAGGGGCTGTGGGTGTAACAATGGTATTGATGTCCTCATCACTATCTCTTGTTTCCCCACACATACGGACTCTAAAAATAGCCTATACTAATGTATTTCGAAATTACATGGGCCTGGCCCAATAATAAGGTGACGCAGCACCTAGAATAGCCTCTGGACGAAATTTATGGAGTGGCATCTTGTATATTTCGTCCAAGGCTTCATGCACTCATTATGGTGGCTTCAAAGTCCTGAAATCATCACTTGTAACTCCATTCTTGTCCCCCTTGCGCATGCCATCATCTCCATGCTGGTTCTTGCTCCAATGTTCATCCTTCTCCAAGCTAGGCCCTACATTTGTAAGCAAAACAAATGTATCCAATTTAGGCAGTGTCATATTCTCATGAACATTAGAATCATTACCAAGAAACGAAAGTACCTGGTAATTTAGTTGGCGTGCGCGAGCTCTAGTAATTGGTCCAGTATGTATAGCAGCAGGGGCTGTGGGTGTAACAATGGTATTGATGTCCTCATCTCCAAACTTCTACCTCGAGCCAATGGACCCTTCAACAACGCCTACAAGCTCGACCTACCAAGCGACAAGTACAACGTGAGCGACACATTCAACGTCAAAGACCTCTCGCCTTTTCATGGTGATGAAGAACTAGATCCGAGGTCGGATCCTTTCGAAGGGAGGGGATATGATGCGGAGCATCCTTCCATCATCCCCATGGACTCTACATCAACACCTACAACACCACAAGGACCGATGACTCGAGCACGTGCAAGAGCTCTTGAAACCGAGGTGACATCAATCCTCTCACAACTCTCCTTCGATTCACATGAGACATGGTTACTACCTCAAATGGAAACTCTATGCATACTCAGGCACCAAGGAGTCGACCATGAAGAGGCTAGGAAGCAAGGAGAATCGGAAGCGGAAGACATACGTGAAGACGGAGAGGAGAAAGCAACAAGTACCAGGGAGGCCGGACGATCCGGACAGAGGCCCGGACGATCCGGACACAGCCCGGATGATCCGGACCCCGGTCCGGACGATCCGGCTAACTCCACCGAAGGCAACAAAACCTCCACGCTGAAGCCGGATCATTCGGACCCAGACCCGGATCATCCGGACCCGCCCGACGTCCGGACCCCAAGCCGACATCCGCCTCGCGCCACACCAAGAGAGCACCCGACCATCCGGGCCCCCACCCGGATCATCCGGACCAGCCCGGATCATCCGGACCGTCGCCCGGATCGTCCGCCAGCGCATACTGCAGGTTGGGCTGAGCCCATGTACCCTTCGCCCTGCACTCTATATATAGGACCCCTCTCCTCACTTTGAGACTTAGCATTGATTAGCTCATATTTGTGTGTGAGAGCCTTTGCTCATCCACCGATACTTCTCCACGGAGATCAGGACCTCCGCCTAGGAGAAGATCCTCGGATTCAAGACCCCTATACGGAAGATCCTCGTGGATTCAAGACCTCCTCTCGGAGAAGAACGGCTACCTTTGTATCTTTCCTTTGTTGATTCTGGACCATGTATCACTCGTGCTTCGATGATCTAGACCTTGTGTGATTGATCTCTGGTCGGTTGAGTGTCTCTCTCGTTCTTCCCCGTGATTTCCTCTCGTGCTTCCGCGTGTTCTTCGTGTTTTCCCCGTAGGATCCCCTCCAAACGTGAAAGATCGACGAATTAGGGTTCCACCCTACATCAGAAAAACTGTTTTCTCATTAAATCTTTCAAATCTTTCCAAGTTGTGGGTTGGTTATCAATGTTTTTCTTACAATGCACACTCCACCAAACAGAAGCAAAACCAGTAAATGCTCTAGTGGCAGCTCGTATCTACCAAGTTCAAAAAACATGCTGACTAAAAACTTGTTCTACTTCAAGCTAGATAAATAGCAGGATTAAATCTACCTCAAATGACGGTAAAGAGCTAACCCGGCCATGTGCTTGTGTGTGTTGTCCCAACTCTCGTGATGGTGAAGATGTGTTCGCTCATCCAAGAACTTCTATCTCCTAAACCTGTCATGATTAGTAGAAACAAGAAACAAAATTCGAGAATAATGTTCCTATGAACTACTAGGATGTGGTTGTAAAGTGCTCACAAAGAAAGCAAATATCAATGTCTTACAAGTTCTTACCATGCGGCAGGTGGTGACAGCAACCAGCGTGTCAAGTAACTCAAGATTGTGTAAAGCGATTGCGGGGAACGACGATACACGGTGTAGAAATATGTGGAGCTGGGTTGGCTATATATGGTAGCAAAATATAGCAATAATCAATTCAAAGATGCAATGTTGAATAAACGCCAACGACGGTATCAGGCTGGTTCTAGGCTAGACCGACTAGAGACGCGAGCCTAGAACACTAATGAGGTCACGGCGTAGCACAACTAGCATCAATGAAGGATACTAAGTAGCTCTTGACAGCAAGATATAAGTGAAGATAATGATGAAAAACAACTGCCATGCAGGATATACAACAACTCTCTTTCCAACTTTCCTCTTGAAAAGTTTGAGCCAATTTTCTGATAAATTTTCAAAGAATGCTACTAACTCAAGCTTTCCAATGCAAAAAGAATCACTCAATTCCGAGTTGATATGATGAGTCAAAGAATTCTAAAACTGGCCTGAAAAATTGGAACAAGCTGTGCTCACGAACTTCGGAGGGCAAAAATACCTATTTAGAAGACGATTTTGAGGTGTCAAATATTGAACTAGCTTCTTCAACTATTTAGATGCGGCTCGTCACTAGCTTCAATTTGAGTACTCACGGAGCCAAAACGGAGTTCGTATGAGGAAGATACACCTGTTTTACTGAACAGTGCGCAAAACAGATTCCAATCCGAATTCAGGTACGAGGTTGATTCTTGATAGATCCGATTTTTTTCTCTCTTTTTTTTCTCACGCTTTTTTTTATTTTTTTCTCTCTCTTTTTGTTTTTTTTTTTTTCTTTTTTTTCTCTATCTTTTTTTCCCTCTGTCCAAGACAAACTAGATAAGATGCAGATTGGATCAGGCGAAGATGTGAATGACCTCAACTATGATTATGACAATGAACAGTGCGTAGCACGTGGTGAAAATTAATGGATGGGATGGTGGACAGCGGAAGGGATAATGATGCAGCGGCGGCGTGACTAATGTGAACAGAACTCGAAACTCTATAGGAACTAGACACTAAGACCAGCAACTGACACGACGATGCAACCGATAATTCAACTATGCAAGCAATGAATAAAAAATTGCAAAGGCTCAGACTGGCTTGGATAAAGGATGAACAAATCTAACTTTTTTTGTGGCTTTTTCATGGACAGTAGGTATGAATGACAGATGCGATCTAAACTATGAAAAACTGGAAAATCTCACCGAGCAACCTGAAAACTGATACCACTTGATAGAGGCGGGGTGTCCCGATCTTTCGATGAGATGATAACTATCGATTTGGTGGAGACGACTTTGACGATCCGACTACAAACGTGCACGACGTTGCGCCTTAGCAATCGCTAAACCAACTCCGAGAGGTTATTGATCACGCTGGAGCACGATCAACCTGACCACGAAGGTCTATTCCTGCAAGCAATCGAAGAACAAGCAAGAATATGATAAAAGCAATCTGAATATTGTGAGTATGTATGAAGTATTGATAAAGGTGGGGATCCATAAGCGGCCTCGGTCTGGTCGTTGGACACAAACGAAGCACACGGTTGCAATGGCTAACTTTAACTAAACAAATCCCAAGAGAAAAGCTACTAGATGGATCTACTTATATAGGAGCAAGGGGTGGCGGCCAAGGAGGTGGGAGGACGTCCCAAGGCAGCCTAAAACTAACCTAGGTCGTACAAGACCAATGGGCCCAAGTGGAGGTGACGTAACACCTTTGGACTTGTAGTTTGACTCGGATTCTGGTGCAGCGTCAGATTGTTTTGTCCATAACTCAACGCTCCGGACGGATTTTAAGGTGATTCCAATTGTGCTGGAAAGAGCATGAAATCTACTTTCGAACAAAAAAAGAATCACCCAATTCGGAGTCCGTATGAAAAAGTTGTTGGCGTTTTGAGTCAGGTATGTCTGTGAAGTCCGAATCTGAATCCAGAACGTGAGAGACTTGGACTCTATCTTCTCTTGGGCCAAAAGTGACGTGAGAGAACTTTTTGAACAGCAAATAAACATCTCTTTCTTCCTTATCTTCATATGTGGATTGTACAAATGTCCCATACACCTGCAATTAGACAAAACACAAAAGTGTGTGAAGTATTTTTGTTCTGGATAACATAAATAGATTATTGAATAGTTTGCACTAGAAATCACCTGACAAATATGCATGTATGCAATATTTTTGGTCATATCCAAGGTAGTCATGTCCTCATCATAATATTGTTCCCAAGATGTATGCGTCAAACATTTGGCATAATGAGGTGCAAAAGATGGATCACTAGCATACAAATCTTTGATGTTCTCAAAACCAATAACATTCAACTCAAGTTGGGTGACAAGCGTGCATATGCGTGAAAGTGCATCGGCGACTACATTTTCCTTGCCCTTAATGTACTTGATCACATATGGAAATGATTCAATAAATTCACTCCATTTTGCATGTCGCTTGTTCAATTTAGTTTGACCTTTCAAGTATTTAAGCGTTTCATGATCGGTATGGATGACAAACTCATGAGGTCTAAGATAATGTTCCCAAACATGGAGGACACGCACTAAAGCATACAATTCCTTGTCATACACGGGATAGTTAAGTTGAGCACCGGAGAGTTTTTCACTAAAATAAGCAATTCCGGTACCACTTGCATCACAATGAACCTCAAAAGTTTTGTCAAAATTGGGCAAAGCGAGAATCGGAGCATGAGTAAGCAAAGACTTGAGCTCATCAAAAGCGTTGGACTGCAAAGGTCCCCAAACAAAAGGAGTATTCTTCTTACTCAAAGCATGCAAAGGAGCTGCAATAGTGCTAAAGTTTTTCACAAAGCGAAGATAGAAACCCGCAAGACCAAGGAAACTTCGCACTTGTTGCAAATTGGTGGGTTGGGGCCAAGTTTTAATTGCTTTGATCTTAGTTTCGTCAACATGGACACCCTTGGAAGAGACAACGAAGCCCAAGAAAACCACTTTGTCAAAGCCAAAAGTGCATTTTTTTCAAGTTGGCATAAAGACTTTCTTTGCGAAGAGTTTGCAAAACAAGCTTAACATGATAAGATGCTCTTTCATGGTTGATGAGGACATCAATACCATTGTTACACCCACAGCCCCTACTGTTACATATACGGGACCAATTACTAGAGCTCGCGCACGCCAATTAAATTACCAGGTACTTTCGTATCTTGGTAATGATTCTAATGTTCATGAGAATATGATGCTGCCTAAATTGGATACATTTGTTTTGCTTACAAATGAAGGGCCTAGCTTGGAGAAGGATGAACATTGGAGCAAGAACACGCATGGAGTTGATGGCATGCGCAAGGGGATCAAGAACGGAGTTACAAGTGATGATTTCAGGACTTTGAAGCCACCATAAGGAGTGCATGAAGCCTTGGACGAAATATACAAGATGCCACTTCATAATATTCGTCCATAGGCTATTCTAGGTGCTGCGTCACCTTATTATTGGGCCAGGCCCATGTAATTTCGAAATACTTAAGTATAGGCTATTTTTAGAGTCCGTATGTGTGGGGAAACAAGAGTTAGGGTTGGTTTCGACCCCACCCTCAAGGGCCACGAAATTCCTCCTTTTCCCCATATATACAGCCCTTAGGGCGCTGCTTAGACTTCGGTTTTGTTTAGATTAAAAGTTCGCCATAGCTGCAACTTCGCAGCATTTCGCTTTGTGTTCAACGACTGCATAAAGGCGCCACAGTAACCCCACCTTGATCAATAAAGCTTTCATCTTATATTCGCAATATCCAGATTGCAATCTCAGTTTCTTGCTTGTTCTTCGCTTGCTCGCAGAAACAGACCCTCATGGTCAGTTTGATCGTGTTCGGCGTGGTCAATAACCTCTCGGAGTTGGTTTAGCGATTGCTATATGCCGACGTCCTCACTGCTCGTAGTCGGATCGTCAAAGTCGACTTCCACCAAAGCGAAATCCACCATCTCATCGAAAGACGGGACACCTTTGCCTCTATCAAGTGGTATCAGATTTCCAGGTTGCTCGGTGAGATTTTACAGTTTTTCATAGTTTAGATCGAGTCTGTTCTTCATACCTATAGTCCACGAAAAAGCCACAAGAAAAATTAGGGTTAGTTCATCCCATCCGAACCAATCTGAGCCTTTGCATAATCTTTTCTGTATTTGCTTTGTTGAATTTGCGGTTGCATCATCGTGTCAAGTTGCTGGTCTTAGCATCTAGTCTTTTAGAGTTTTGAGTTCTGGTCATAAGTTGTCACGCCGCCGCCGCACCATCATCATCGCCCCTGCCATCTACCACCACCGCTTCGAATCCGTATCCATATACCACCACCGCTATCATATACCACCACCACTGCCATATCCTACCACCATATATCCACCACCAATCCGAGTTCCTTGCATATTAGGTTTGTTTTCGGGATCCATCTAGTTTCCGATTCGTGTTTCCTTGCCGGAGTAGGTTTCGGATTCCAGCAATCTTTTGCCGTCCGTAGAAGAGGTTGGTTTCCAAAAAAAAGAGTCCGGAAACCACCCTCCGTTTAGGCCCAAAATTTTCCGAAAACGCACTCGACAAAAAAAATTCTAGCTATCCTCTTTTTAGGTGTTTCTAAGCGTATTGAGACAACAATAGAAAGTTTTTTGACCCGCTTCCAGTTTTTGGGTCCAGCAAAAAAAAAAAATTTGGTCGAAAAAATTTCGTGCCCATCCTGTCAGTTTGACCTGGGAAGAGCTTTGACACACTCGCCATTATAGTGATTTTTCGCAAAAAAAAGAGCAGCGCAAAAAAAGCAGCGAAAAAAAAGGAGCGAAAAAAAAATCCAGAGTGTGCTTTTCCTTTGTTTACGTGCAGCGCCGTGATTTTGTTAGTGTTCTAGGCTCACGTCTCTAGCACGGTCTAGCCTAGGACCAGCACAGTACCGTCGTTGAGCGTTTATTCAATTTTGCATCTCTGAATTAATTATTGCTGACCTTTTTTGCTACCATATTATAAGCCTTCCCAGCTCCACATACATCTACGTCGTGCGTTTGATTCTCCCTGGTAATCGCTATATCCAAGCTTTGAGAGTTTTGACTACAACGGTTGCCGATCACCACCTGCTGCTGGGTAAGAACTGGTAAGAATTTGAGATTTGCTTGACGGGTTTGTGATACACCACCACCACTTCCTAGTAGTCTGTAGGATCATATTCTTGTGTGTTTCTATTTGCTGCTAACCATGTGATGAGGACATCAATACCATTGTTACACCCACAGCCCCTGCCGCTATACATACTGGACCAATTACTAGAGCTCACAAGACGCCAACTAAATTACTGTGTACTTTTGTTTCTTGGTAATGATTCTAATGTTCATGAGAATATGACGCTGTTTAAATTGGATACATTTGTTTTGCTTACAAATGTAGGGCCTAGCTTGGAGAAGGATGAACATTGGAGCAAGAACCAGCATGGAGATGATGGCATGCGCAAGGGGACAAGAATGGAGTTACAAGTGATTATTTCAGACTTTGAAGCCACCATAATGAGTGCATGAAGCCTTGGACGAAATATACAAGATGCCACTCCATAAATTTCGTCCCAGAGGCTATTCTAGGTGTCACACACCTTATTATTGGGCCAGGCCCATGTAATTTCGAAATACATTAGTATAGGCTATTTTTAGAGTCCGTATGTGTGGGAAACAAGAGATAGGGTTAGTTTCGACCCCTCCACCAAGGGCCACGAAATTCACCACCTCTTCCTCCATATATACAGCCCTTAGGGCACCGCTTAGACTTGGGTTTTGTTTAGATCAAAAGTTCGCCATAGCTGCAACTTCGCAGATTTCGCTTGTGTTCAACGACCGGATAAAGGCGCCAGTAACCCCACCTTGATCAATAAAGCTTTCATCTTATATTCGCAATATCTAGATTGCAATCTCAGTTTCTTGCTTGTTCTTCGCTTGCTCGCAGAAATAGACCCTCGTGGTCGTTGATCGTGTTCCGCGTGGTCAATAACCTCTCGGAGTTGGTTTAGCGATTGCTAAGGCGCCAAGTCCTCGCACGCTCAGAGTCGGATCATCAAAGTCGATTTCCACCAAAGCGAAATCCACCATCTCATCGAAAGACGGGACACCTCTGCCTCTATCAAGTGGTATCAGATTTCCGTGTTGCTCGGTGAGATTTTACAGTTTTTCGTAGTTTAGATCGAGTCTGTTCTTCATACCTACAGTCCACGAAAAAGCCAAAAAAATTAGGGTTAGGTCATCATATCTGAACCAATCTGAGCCTTTGCATAATCTTTTTCAGATTTGCGTTGTTGAATTTGCGGTTGCATCGCCGTGTCTAGTTGCTGGTCTTAGAGTCTAGTCTTTAGAGTTTTGAGTTCTGGTCATAAGTTGTCACGCCACACACAAGACCATCATCATCGCCTCGCCATCTACCACCACCGCTTCAATCAGTATCCATATAGCACCACCGCTATCATATACCACCACCACTTTGCCATATCCTACCACCATATATCCACCACCAATCCGAAGTTCCTTGCATATTAGGTTTGTTTTCGGATCCATCTAGTTTCCGATTCGTGTTTCCTTGCCGGAGTAGGTTTCGATTCCAGCAATCTTTTGTCGTCCGAGAAGAGGTTGGTTTCAAAAAAGAGTCCGAAACCACCCTCCGCTTAGGCCCAAAATTTTCCGCAAACGCACTCGACAAAAAAAAAAATTTAGCTATCCTCTTTTTAGGTGTTTCTAAGCGATTGAGACAATCAAGAGTTATAGAAAGTTTTTTGACCCGCTTCCAGTTTTTGGGTCCAGCAATGAAAAAAAATTTGGTCGAAAAAATTTCGTGCCCATCCTGTCAGTTTGACCTGGGAAGAGTTTTGACACACTCGCCATTATAGTGATTTTTCGCAAAAAAAGAGCAGCGCAAAAAAAGCAACGAAAAAAAAAGGAGCGAAAAAAAAATCCAGAGTGTGCTTTTCCTTTGTTTACGCAGCAGCGCCGTGATTTTGTTAGTGTTCTAGGCTCACGCCTCTAGCACGGTCCAGCCTAGGACCAGCACAAGACCGCTCGTTGAGCGCTTATTCAATTTTGCATCTCTGAATTAATTATTATTTAACCTTTTTGCTACCATATTATAAGCCTTCCCAGCTCCACATACATCTACGCCGTATGCTTGATTCTCCCCGTAATCGCTATATCCAAGCTTTGAGAGTTTTGACTACAACGGTTGCCGATCACCACCTGCTGCTGGGTAAGAACTGGTAAGAATTTGAGATTTGCTTGACGGGTTTGTGATACACCACCACCACTTCCTAGTAGTCTGTAGGATCATATTCTTGTGTGTTTCTATTTGCTGCTAACCATGTGATGAGGACATCAACACCATTGTTACACCCACAGCCCCTGCTGCTATACATACTGGACCAATTACTAGAGCTCGCGCACGCCAACTAAATTACCAGGTACTTTCGTTTCTTGGTAATGATTCTAATGTTCATGAGAATATGACGCTGCTTAAATTGGATACATTTGTTTTGCTTACAAATGTAGGGCCTAGCTTGGAGAAGGATGAACATTGGAGCAAGAACCAGCATGGAGATGATGGCATGCTAAGGGGGACAAGAATGGAGTTACAAGTGATGATTTCAGGACTTTGAAGCCACCATAATGAGTGCATGAAGCCTTGGACGAAATATACAAGATGCCACTCCATAAATTTCGTCCAGAGGCTATTCTAGGTGTCATCACACCTTATTATTGGGCCAGGCCCATGTAATTTCGAAATACATTAGTATAGGCTATTTTTAGAGTCCGTATGTGTGGGGAAACAAGAGATAGGGTTAGTTTCGACCCCTCCACCAAGGGCCACGAAATTCACCACCTCTTCCTCCATATATACAGCCCTTAGGGCACCGCTTAGACTTGGGTTTTGTTTAGATCAAAAGTTCGCCATAGCTGCAACTTCACAGCATTTCGCTTGTGTTCAACGACTGCATAAAGGCGCCACGTAACCCCACCTTGATCAATAAAGCTTTCATCTTATATTCGCAATATCCAGATTGCAATCTCAGTTTCTTGCTTGTTCTTCGCTTGCTCGCAGGAAATAGACCTCGTGGTCGTTGATCGTGTTCGCGTGGTCAATAACCTCTCGGAGTTGGTTTAGCGATTGCTAAGGCGCGACGCCCTCGCACGCTCAGTAGTCGGATCGCCAAAGTCGACTTCCACCAAAGCGAAATCCACCATCTCATCGAAAGACGGACACCTTGCCTCTATCAAGTGGTATCAGATTTCCGTGTTGCTCGTGAGATTTTACAGTTTTTCGTAGTTTAGATCGAGTCTGTTCTTCATACCTACACCACTTAAAAAGCCAAAAAAATTAGGTTAGGTCATCATATCCGAACCAATCTGAGCCTTTGCATAATCTTTTCTCAGATTTGCGTTGTTGAATTTGCGGTTGCATCGCCGTGTCTAGTTGCTGGTCTTAGAGTCTAGTCTTTAGAGTTTCGAGTTCGGTCATAAGTTGTCACGCCGCCGCACCATCATCATCGCCTCGCCATCTACCACCACCGCTTATCCGCCACCGCTCAACTGTGATCCATATACCACCACCGCTGCCATATACCACCACCGCTGCTATATACCACCACCATATATCCACCACCAATCCGAGTTCCTTGCATATTAGATTTGTTTTCGATCCATCTAATTTCCGATTCGTGTTTCCTTGTCCGAGTAGGTTTCGATTCCAGCAATCTTTGTCGTCCGAAACCACCTCCGCTTAGGCCCAAAATTTTCCAAAACGCACGGACAAAAAAAATTTTCGGCTATCCTATTTTTAGGTGTTTTGCCGTATTGAGACAGACAATAAGTTATAGAAAGTTTTTTGACCCGCTTCAGTTTTTGGGTCCAGCAATGAAAAAAAAAAATTTTGGTCGAAAAATTTCGTGCCCATCCTATCAGTTTGACCTGGAAGAGTTTTGAGACACTCCCCATTATAGTGATTTTTCGCAAAAAAAAGCAAAAAAAAGCAGCAAAAAAAAAAAGAGCGAAAAAAAATTCAGAGTGTGCTTTTCCTTGTTTACGCAGCGCCGTGATTTTGTTAGTGTTCTAGGCTCGCCTCTAGCACAGCTTCAGCCTAGGACCAGCACAAGACTGCTGCTGAGCGCTTATTCAACTTTGCATCTCTGAATTGATTATTGCTGACCTTTTTGCTACCATATTATAAGCCTTCCCAGCTCCACATACATCTACGCCGTATGCTTGACTCTCCCCGCAATCGCTTCTATCCAAGCTTTTGAGAGTTTTGATTACAACGGTTGCCGATCACCGCTTGCTGGGTAAGAACTGGTAAGAATTTGAGATTTGCTTGACGGATTTGTGACACCCACCACCACCTCTTGTTAGTAGTCCAGAGGATCATATTCTTGTGTGTTTCTATTGCTGCTAACCATGGCAGGATCACAAGCCGATGAGACTGATTGGGAGAACATGACTAACAAACAGCTACATGATAAATTTCAGCAAATGATGAGTGGACAGTGCAAGATGTGGTAAACAGATTTGACGAGGCCATGGAGAAGATAGATGGCATTGAGAAGACGCTTGAAACAAAGCTTGATAGCAAGTTTGATGAATTGCTCGCTTTTCCACAACCACCGCCGGCTGCACCTATCGCACCTCTGCAACGACAACAACTACGCCCCTTCCGAATCAAGATGGACGAGCTCAGCAGGTTCCTATTGAGCCAGACAAAATTCTGGTGCCATTGCCATCGCTGTTGGTGCTTTTTGGCTCCTGCTCGCTGCTGGTGGTACCGAGGAGGATGATGAGTATGTGGGCGATTATGAGGATGAGGTTGATCAACATCGAATCCGCGCAAACCACCAGCACCACAACCACCAGTGTCGCCCACATGCAAATAATGGCAATATTAGGGCTCCTCAGTACGAGATCATGACCATCTCCCTAAACTGAAATTGAATATTCCACCATTTGAGGGTAGATATGTTCCCGATATATATCTTACTTGGGAGTTAGAAACTGAACAACGATTTACATGTTTACAATATCCCGAGGAGAGACGTGTTCTCGCTGTTGTTTGTGCTTTCACTAGCTTTGCATGTGTTTGGTGGTCTCAACATTGTAGATTATATCCTGCTCCAGCTACTTGGGCTGCTTTGAAAACTGCTATGCGATCGCTGGGTTCCACCATATTATCAACGTGAATTACTTCAAAATTGCAGCGCTTAAGACAAGGAAAAATTCTGTAGAAGAATATTATCGTGAATTACAAACCGCTTGATTAGATGTGGTATTGTTGAGGAGAATGAAGCTATGCTTGCACGCTTTCGGGTGGATTAAATAGAGAGATTCGAGCATTCTAGACTATAAGGATTATAATAATATCACTGCTTATTCCATCTTGCTTGTAAAGCTGAACGTGAAGTGCAGGATCGATGTGCATTGGCGCCGCACTAACTTTTCTCGCAGGTCGACCTTCATCATGGACACCACGCATCATCTACTTCCACCGCACCATCACCTCCTTCAGTGCCACCTCCAACCGTGATACAAGAAAGCAGCACAACCACCACTATCTCGCCAAGAGCACACCGCTGGCCTGCATGAGCTCTTCTTCTTCTATGGCGTCAACAGGCACACAAGTGATATTATTTGTCGTCATTGTAAGGGAAGAGGACATTTTATGAGAGAATGCAAATCTCAGCGCAGTGATGATTGCTACGAGGATGGTGGGTATGAGTCCGCTTAGTGACTATGATGAGGAGACTTTGGCTCTTATTACACATGAGGAACACGGTGGAGATGATTCTGATCATGAGACACAATACATGGCTGCTCAAGATGCCGATAGGTATGAATGTTTAGTTGCTCAACGTGTTTTGAGTGTGCAGGTTACACAAGCTGAGCAAAATCAGAGGCATAATTTGTTCCATACAAAGGAGTTGTGAAGGAACGTTCTATTCAAGGCCATCATAGATGGAGGGAGCTGCAACAACTTGGCTAGCATGGAGATGGTGGAGAAGCTATCTCTCACCACAAGACCACATCCACATCCTTACTACATCCAATGGTTCAACAACAGCGGAAAGGTTAAGGTAACACGACTGCTCGTGTGCATTTTAGTATCTCTACATATGCTGATTATGTTGATTGTGATGTGGTACCTATGCAAGCATGTTCCTTGTTACTTGGTAGACCATGGCAATTTGATAAAATTTCAGACACCATGGTAGAAACAATCAGATACTCTTGTTCATAAGGATAAAAATATTACTTTGCTTCCTATGACTCCTGAGTCCATTTTGAAAGATGATATTAATAGAGCTAATAAAGCAAAACAGAGAAAATAAGAGTGAAAATCAGATTGTGGCAAAAGAATTTGAGCAACACATGAAGCCTAATAATAAACCATCTACCGTTGCTTCAAATTAAATTGAAAAGTGCATGTTTACTTGCCACTAAATCTGATATTGATGAGCTAGATTTTAGCAAATCTGTTTGCTATGCTTTTGTGTGCAAAGAGGCATTATTTTCATTCGAGAACGTGTTTTCCTCTTTGCCTCCTGCTGTCACTAACATTTTGCAGAGTTCGCCGACGCCTTTCCACAAGACGTGCCACCGGATTACCACCTATTCGAGGGATTGAGCATCAAATTGACTTAATTCCCGTGCATCATTACCCAACCGTGCACCATACCGCACTCAATCCAGAGGAGACGAAGGAGATTATGCGCCAAGCACAGAGCTGCTCGACAAAGGTTATATACGCGAATCCCTTAGTCCTTGTGTTGTTCCTATTATTCTAGTGCCGAAAAAGGATGGTACATCACGATGTGTGTTGATTGTAGAGGCATTAATAATATTACTATTCGTTATCGCCACCCTATTCCTAGGCTAGATGATATGCTTGATGAATTGAGTGGCTCTACAATATTCTCCAAAGTTGATTTATGAGTGGATACCATCAAATTCGTATGAAATTGGGAGATGAATGGAAAACAGCATTTAAAACTAAGTTTGGATTATATGAGTGGTTAGTCATGCCTTTTGGGTTAACTAATGCACCTAGTACTTTCATGAGATTAATGAACGAAGTTTTACGTGCTTTCATTGGACGATTTGTGGTAGTCTATTTTGATGATATACTGATTTATAGCAAATCTTTGGAAGAACATTTGGAACATTTACGTGTTGTTTTTAATGCTCTACGTGATGCACGCTTGTTTGGTAACCTTGGGAAGTGCACCTTTGCACCGATCGAGTATCTTTTCTTGGCTATGTTGTTACTCCACAGGAATTGAAGTTGATAAAGCCAAGATTGAAGCTATTGAGAGTTGGCCGCAGCCCAAAACGGTCACACAAGTGAGGAGTTTCTTGGCCTCGCTGGTTTCTATAGGCGCTTTGTGAGAGATTTCAGCACCATTGCTGCACCTCTCAATGAGCTTACAAAGAAGGATGTGCCTTTTGTTTGGGGTACCGCACAGAAGAAGCCTTCACGGTATTGAAAGATAAGTTGACACATGCCCTTTACTCCAACTTCCTGATTTTAATAAGACTTTTGAGCTTGAATGTGATGCTAGTGGAATTGGATTAGAGGTGTGTTATTACAAGATGGCAAACCTGTTGCATACTTTTCTCTAAAAATTGAGTGGGCCTAGTCTGAATTACTCTACTTATGATAAAGAATTATATGCTCTTGTTCGGACTTTAGAAACATGGCAACATTATTTATGGCCCAAAGAATTTGTTATACATTCTGATCATGAATCTTTGAAACATATTAAAAGTCAAGCTAAACTGAATCGTAGACATGCTAAATGGGTTGAATTCATTGAGACTTTCCTTATGTCATTAAACACAAGAAGGGTAAAGAAAATGTTATTGTCGATGCATTGTCTCGTCGCTATACTATGCTTTCACAACTTGACTTCAAAATATTTGGTTTGGAGACCATCAAAGATCAATATGTGCATGATGCTGATTTTAAAGATGTATTGCAGAATTGTAAAGAAGGAAGAACATGGAACAAGTTTGTCGTTAATAATGGATTTGTGTTCCGTAAACAAGCTATGCATTCCAGCTAGCTCTGCTCGCCTTTTGTTGTTGCAGAGGCGATGGAGGAGGACTAATGGGACACTTTGGCGTGAAGAAGACGGAGGACGACTTGCTACACATTTCTTTTGGCCAAAGATGAGACGGATGTTGAGCGCTTTATTGCTCGCTGCACTACATGTCAAAAAGCTAAGTCACGACTCAATCCTCATGGTTTATGCCTTTGCTCGCACTCTAGTGTTCCTTGGGAGGATATATCTATGGACTTTGTTTTAGGTTTACCTAGAACAAAGAAGGAGGATAGCATATTTGTTGTCGTGGATAGATTCTCTAAAATGGCACACTTTATACCATGTCATAAAAGTGATGATGCTGTCAATGTTGCTGATTTGTTCTTTCGTGAAATTATTCGCTTGCATGGTGTGCCAAATACTATTGTTTCATATCGTGATACTAAATTTCTTAGCCACTTTTGGAGATGTTTATGGGCTAAGTTGGGGACTAAACTGCTTTTTAGTACTACTTGTCACCCCCAAACCGATGGACAAACCAAGTAGTCAATAGAACATTGTCTACTATGCTTAGGGCTGTTCTAAAGAATAATAAGAAAATGTGGGAGGAATGCTTGCCTCATATTGAATTTGCTTATAATCGCTCATTGCATTCTACTACTAAGATGTGCCCTTTGAAGTTGTGTATGGTTTTCACCTCGCACCTATTGATTTGTTGCTTCTTCCATCTTCGGAGAAGGTTAATTTTGATGCTAAAGAACGTGTTGAATTGATTTTAAAATGCATGAGTTAACTAAGGAAAACATTGAGCGATGAATGCTAAATATAAACTTGCTGGAGATAAGGGTAGAAAACATGTTGTGTTTGCACCGAGATCTTGTTTGGTTACATTTATGTAAGGATAGATTTCGATTTGCGCAAATCAAAGCTAATGCCACGTGCTGCTGGTCCCTTTAAGGTGTTGGAGAAAGTAAATGATAATGCATATAAACTTGAGCTGCCTGCAGATTTTGGGGTTAGTCCCACTTTTAACATTGCAGATTTGAAGCCATATTTGGTGAGGAAGATGAACTTCCGTCGAGGACGACTTCATTTCAAGAAGGGAGGATGATGAGGACATCAATACCATTGTTACACCCACAGCCCCCGCTGCTATACATACCGGACCAATTACTAGAGCTCACAAGACGCCAACTAAATTACTGTGTACTTTCGCTTGGTAATGATTCTAATGTTCATGAGAATATGATGCTGCTTAAATTGGATACATTTGTTTTGCTTACAAATGAAGGGCCTAGCTTGGAGAAGGATGAACATTGGAGCAAGAACCAGCATGGAGATGATGGCATGCTAAGGGGACAAGAATGGAGTTACAAGTGATGATTTCAGACTTTGAAGCCACCAT
This sequence comes from Aegilops speltoides, assembly GCA_021437245.1. Classification (NCBI taxonomy): domain Eukaryota; kingdom Viridiplantae; phylum Streptophyta; class Magnoliopsida; order Poales; family Poaceae; genus Aegilops; species Aegilops speltoides. Next base: position 54,966 of record JAHHZJ010002718.1, on the reverse strand, counting down.
AATGAGTGCATGAAGCCTTGGACGAAATATACAAGATGCCACTCCATAAATTTCGTCCAGAGGCTATTCTAGGTGCTGGCACACCTTATTATTGGGCCAGGCCCATGTAATTTCGAAATACATTAGTATAGGCTATTTTAGAGTCCGATGTGTGGGGAAACAAGAGATAGGGTTAGTTTCGACCCTCCACCAAGGGCCACGAAATTCACCACCTCTTCCTCCATATATACAGCCCTTAGGGCACCGCTTAGACTTGGGTTTTGTTTAGATCAAAAGTTCGCCATAGCTGCAACTTCGCAGCATTTCGCTTGTGTTCAACGACTGCATAAAGGCGCCACAGTAACCCCACCTTGATCAATAAAGCTTTCATCTTATATTCGCAATATCCAGATTGCAATCTCAGCTTGCTTGTTCTTCGCTTGCTCGCAGGAAATAGACCTCGTGGTCGTTGATCGTGTTCGGCGGGTCAATAACCTCTCGGAGTTGGTTTAGCGACATAAGGCGCGACGCCCTCGCACGCTCAGAGTCGGATCGCCAAAGTCGACTTCCACCAAAGCGAAATCCACCATCTCATCGAAGACGGACACCTCTGCCTCTATCACCATGGTAGGATCACAAGCCGATGAGACCGATTGGGAGAACCTGATGAACAAACAGCTACATGATAAATTTCAGCAAATGATGAGTGGACAGGTGCAAGATGTGCTAAACAGATTTGACGAGGCCATGGAGAAGATAGATGGCATTGAGAAGACGCTTGAAACAAAGCTTGATAGCAAGTTTAATGAATTGCTCACGCTGCTTCCACAACCACCGCCGCTGCACCTATCGCACCTCGGCAACAACAACAACCACGCCTTCCGAATCAAGATGGATGAGCTCAGCGTGTTCCTATTGAGCCAGACAAAATTCTCGTGCCACCGACATCGTTGTTGGTGCTTCAGAGTCTCCTGCCATCTGCTGCTGGTACCAAGGAGGATGATGAGTATGCGGGCGATTATGAGGATGAGGTTGATCAAAATTAGAACTACGTGCAGCCACCAAACACCACCACCAGCAGGTCGACCTCGTATATATTCGTAATGGTAGGCCCGCACCACCACCTCGTGTACGAGATGATGTCCATATTCCTAAACTGAAATTGAATATTCCACCATTTGAGGGTAGATATGTTCATGATATATATCTTACTTGGGAGTTAGAAACTGAACAACGCTTTTACATGTTTACAATATCCCGAGGAGAGACGGGTTGTCGCATGCTGTTTGTGCTTTCACTAGTTTTGCATGTGTATGGTGGTCTGAACATTGTAGATTATATCCTATTCCCGCTACTTGGGCTGCTTTGAAAACTGCTATATGCATCGCTGGGTTCCACCATATTATCAACGTGAATTGCTTCAAAAATTGCAGCGCTTAAGACAAGGAAAAATTTCTGTAGAAGAAAATTATCGTGAATAAAAACTGGCATGATTAGATGTGGTATTGTTGAGGAGAATGAAGCTATGCTTGCACGCTTTATAGGTGGATTAAATAGAGAGATTCAGACCATTCTAGAGTATAAGGAGTATACTAATATCACTCGCTTATTCCATCTTGCTTGTAAAGCTGAACGTGAAGTGCAGGATCGACAAGCATTGGCGCCAACTAACTTTTCTCGCAGTCGAATTTCATCATGGACATCGCATCCTCTACTTCCACCACACCAGCACCTCCATCAGCTGTTACCTCCACCGTGATACAAGAAAGTAGGCACAACCTCCACTATCTGCCAAGAGCGCACTCGCCGGGCCTACACAGAGCTCTTCTTCTTCCATGGCATCAATCCGGGCACACCAAAGGATATTATTTGTCGTCATTGTAAGGGAAGAGGTCATTATGCGAGAGAATGCAAATCTCAGCGGTGATGATTGCTACCGAGGATGGTGGGTATGAGTCCGCTTAGTGACTATGATGAGGAGACGTTGGCTCTTATTACACGTGAAGAACATGGTGGAGATGATTCTGATCATGAGACGCAATACATGGCCCTCAAGACGCCGACAGTATGAATGTTTAGTTGCTCAACGTGTTTTGAGTGTGCAGGTCACACAAGCTGAGCAAAATCAGAGACACAATTTGTTCCATACCAAAGGAGTTGTAAAGGAACGCTCAGCGCTGGCCATCATAGACGGAGGGAGCTGCAACAACTTGTCTAGCATGGAGATGGTGGAGAAGCTTTCTCACCACAAGACCACATCCACATCCTTACTACATCCAATGGTTCAACAACAGCGTAAGGTTAAGGTAACACGATCGCTCGTGTGCATTTTAGTATCTCTACATATGCTGATTATGTTGATTGTGATGTGGTACCTATGCAAGCATGTTCCTTATTACTTGGTAGACCATGGCAATTTGATAAAAATTATGTACACCATGGTAGAAACAATCAGTATTCTCTTGTTCATAAGGATAAAAATATTACTTTGCTACCTATGACTCCAGATTCTATTTTGAAAGATGATATTAATAGAGCTAATAAGGCAAAACAGAAGAAGAATAAGAGCGAAAATCAGATTGTGGCCAAAGAATTCGAGCAACAAATGAAGCCTAATAATAAACCATCTAGTGTTGCTTCTGAAATAAAATTGGAAAGTGCATGTTTATTTGCCACCAAATCTGATATTGATGAGCTAGATTTCAGCAAATCTGTTTGTTATGCTGTTGTGTGCAAAGAGGCATTATTTTCATTCGAGGACGTGCCTTCCTCTTTGCCTCCTGCTGTCACTAACATTTTGCAGAGTTCACCGACGCTTTCCACAAGACGTGCCACCGGATTACCGCTTATTCGAGGGATTGAGCATCGATTGACTTAATTCCCTAAGTGCTTCACCGCCAAACCGCGGCGCCATACCATACCAATCCAGAGGAGACGAAGGAGATTATGCGTCAAGTACAAGAGCTGCTCGAGAAAGGTTATATACGCGAATCCCTTAGTCCTTGTGCTGTTCCTATTATTCTAGTTCCAAAAAAGGATGGTACATCACGATGTGTGTTGATTGTAGAGGCATTAATAATATTACTATTTGTTATCGTCATCCTATTCCTAGGCTAGATGATATGCTTGATGATAGAGGCAAAGGTGTCCTGCCTTTTCGATGAGATGGTGGATTTCGCTTTGGTGGAAGTCGACTTTTGACGATCCGACTACGAACGCAGCGAGGACGCCGCGCCTTAGCAATCGCTAAACCAACTCCGAGAGGTTATTGACCACGCCGAGCACGATCAACTCCGACCACGAGGGTCTGCTTCTCGAGCAAACGAAGAACAAGCAAGAAACTGAGATTGCAATCTAGATATTGCGAATATAAGATGAAAGCTTTATTGATGAAGGTGGGGTTCTGTGGACGCTTTGTCCGGTCGTTGAACACAAACGGCACGCCAAGTTGCAGCTATGGCGAACTTTTAATCTAAACAAAACCCAAAGTCTAAACGGTGCCCTAAGGGCTGTATATATGGAGGAAGAGGGGTGAATTTCGTGGCCCTTGGTGGAGGGGTCCAAACTAACCCTATCTCTTGTTTCCCCACACATACTAACTCTAAAAATAGCCTATACTTATGTATTTCGAAATTACATGGGCCTGGCCTAATAATAAGGTGACGAGCACCTAAAATAGCCTCTCGGACGAAATTTATGAAGTGGCATCTTGTATATTTCGTCCAAGGCTTCATGCACTTATTATGGTGGCTTCAAAGTCCTGAAATCATCACTTGTAACTCCGTTCTTGTCCCCCTTGCACCTGCCATCATCTCCATGCTTGTTCTTGCTCCAATGTTCATCCTTCTCCAAGCTAGGCCCTTCATTTGTAAGCAAAACAAATGTTTCCAATTTAGGCAGCATCATATTCTCATGAACATTAGAATCATTACCAAGAAATGAAAGTACCTGGTAATTTAGTTGGCGTGCGCGAGCTCTAGTAATAGGTCCAGTATGTATAGCAGCAGGGGTTGTGGGTGTAACAATGGTATTGATGTCCTCATCACTTGATGAATTGAGTGGCTCTATAATATTCTCCAAAGTTGATTTATGAATGGATACAATCAAATTCGTATGAAATTGGGGATCAATGGAAAACATCATTTAAAACTAAGTTTGGATTATATGAGTGGTTAGTCATGCCTTTGGGTTAACTAATGCACCTAGTACTTTCATGAGATTAATGAACGAAGTTTTACGTGCTTTCATTGGACGATTTGTGGTAGTTTACTTTGATGACATATTGATTTATAGCAGATCTTTGGAGGAACATTTGGAACATTTATGTGTTGTTTTTATTGCTCTCACGTGATGCTAGTTTGTTTGGTAACCTTGGGAAGTGCACCTTTGCAATCAATCGAGTGTCTTTTCTTGGTTATGTTGTTACTCCACAGGGAATTGAAGTTGATAAAGCCAAGATTGAAGCTATTGAGAGTTGGCCGCAGCCCAAAACAGTCACACAAGTGAGGAGTTTTCTTGGCCTCGCTGGATTCTATAGGCGTTTTGTGAGAGATTTCAGCACCATTGCTGCACCTCTCAATGAGCTTACAAAGAAGGATGTGCCTTTTGTTTGGGGTAATCTGCACAGAAGAAGCCTTCACGGTATTGAAAGATAAGTTGACACATGCTCCTTTACTCCAACTTCCCGATTTTAATAAGACTTTTGAGCTTGAATGTGATGCTAGTGGAATTGGATTAGAGGTGTGTATTACAAGATGGCAAACCTGTTGCATACTTTTCTGAAAAATTGAGTGGGCCTAGTCTGAATTATTCTACTTATGATAAAGAATTATATGCTCTTGTTCGGACTTTAGAAACATGGAAACATTATTTATGGCCCAAAGAATTTGTTATACATTCTGATCATGAATCTTTGAAACATATTAAAAGTCAAGCTAAACTGAATCGTAGACATGCTAAATAGGTTGAATTCATTGAGACTTTCCCTTATGTCATTAAACACAAGAAGGGTAAAGAAAATGTTATTGCTGATGCATTGTCTCGTCGCTATACTATGCTTTCACAACTTGACTTCAAAATATTTGGTTTGGAGACCATCAAAGATCAATATGTGCATGATGCTGATTTTAAAGATGTATTGCAGAATTGTAAAGAAGGAAGAACATGGAACAAGTTTGTCGTTAATGATGAATTTGTGTTCCGTGCTAACAAGCTATGCATTCCAGCTAGCTCTGCTCGTCTTTTGTTGTTGCAGGAGGCGATGGAGGAGGACTAATGGGACACTTTGGCGTGAAAAAGACGGAGGACGATTTGATACACATTTCTTTTGGCCAAAGATGAGACGGGATGTTGAGTGTTTTATTGCTCGTTGCACTACATGTCAAAAAGCTAAGTCACGACTCAATCCTCATGGTTTATATATGCCTTTGCCTGCACTCTAGTGTTCCTTGGGAGGATATATCTATGGACTTTGTTTTAGGTTTACCTAGAACAAAGAAGGGAGGATAGCATATTTGTTGTCGTGGATAGATTCTCTAAAATGGCACACTTTATACCATGTCATAAAAGCGATGATGTCGTTAATGTTGCTGATTTGTTCTTTCATGAAATTATTCGCTTGCATGGTGTGCCAAATACTATTGTTTCAGTTCGTGATACTAAATTTCTTAGCCACTTTTGGAGATGTTTATGGGCTAAGTTGGGGACTAAACTGCTTTTTAGTACTACTTGTCACCCCCAAACCGATGGATAAACTGAAGTAGTCAATAGAACATTGTCTACTATGCTTAGGGCTATTCTAAAGAATAATAAGAAAATGTGGAGGAATGCTTGCCTCATATTGAATTTGCTTATAATCGCTCATTGCATTCTACTACTAAGATGTGCCCTTTTGAAATTGTGAATGGTTTCCTACCTCGCACCCTATTGATTTGTTGCTTCTTCCATCTTCGGAGAAGGTTAATTTTGATGCTAAAGAACGTGCTGAGTTGATTTTAAAAATGCATGAGTTAACTAAGGAAAACATTGAGCGATGAATGCTAAATATAAACTTGCCGGAGATAAGGGTAGAAAACATGTTGTGTTTGCACCGAGATCTTGTTTGGTTACATTTGCGTAAGGATAGATTTCGATTTGCGCAAATCAAAGCTAATGCCACGCGTTGCTGGTCCCTTTAAGGTGTTGGAGAAAGTAAATGATAATGCATATAAACTTGAGCTGCCTGCAGATTTTGGGGTTAGTCCCACTTTTAACATTGCAGATTTGAAGCCATATTTGGTGAGGAAGATGAACTTCCGTCGAGGACGACTTCATTTCAAGAAGGGAGGATGATGAGGACATCAATACCATTGTTACACCCACAGCCCCCGCTGCTATACATACGGACCAATTACTAGAGCTCACAAGACGCCAACTAAATTACCAGTGTATCGCTGCTTTCTGGTAATGATTCTAATGTTCATGAGAATATGATGCTGCCTAAATTGGATACATTTGTTTTGCTTACAAATGAAGGGCCTAGCTTGGAGAAGGATGAACATGGGAGCAAGAACAAGCATGGAGATGATGGCATGTGCAAGGGGAACAAGAACGGAGTTACAAGTGATGATTTCAGGACTTTGAAGCCACCATAATGAGTGCATGAAGCCTTGGACGAAATATACAAGATGCCACTTCATAAATTTCGTCCAGAGGCTATTCTAGGTGCTGCATCACCTTATTATTGGGCCAGGCCCATGTAATTTCGAAATAGTATAGGCTATTTTTAGAGTCCGTATGTGTGGGGAAACAAGAGCTAGGGTTAGTTTCGGAACCCTTCACCAAGGGCCACGAAATTCACCCCTCTTCCCCGATGCGGAGCATCCCACGGTCATCACCATGTCAAGAACTGCTTGGCAAGTGACACGTATGCACTTACTTCTCATACATAAAGGTGAATCTTCCTTTACACATGCTCACTTGACCCTTCGAGGATGGTATACTACTTGACACTTCTCCCGTGCATGCATAGGTATTGTCGAGCTTCACGGATGTTGAGGAGGAGTGCAAGCGCCAAGGAACAACTACACCATCCGCGAGGGAAGCCTCGAAGCGACGATTTAAAGAAGATGGAGACAACCCCAGACCCGACATCCGCCCCGGAGCATCACCCACAGCAGCCGCCTCACCGCCAGTACTTTCCACAGCCTCGGATATCCGCCCGCCAAGACGGACATTCGGCGCCTCGACAGCCTCGACATCCGCCATAAGCCCGAAACCAAGCCCCTATCCAGAGAGCACCGAGGTCGACCTCACCAGCCCGGACATCCGCCCATGCCGAACGCCGGACATCCGCCCCCAGCCCGACATCCGGCTGCAGGCTCACACAGAGTCGTGCCAAAGGCCCATGTATCCCCTCCTCACTTACCCCTTCGTGGACTAGCCTATATATACTCCATCCCCTTCCTCTAGTTAGGGTAAGCAAATATGATAGCTCATTCGCAGGTGAGCTTTGCTCCTACCTCTACTCTTGAGAGAGAGAGACTACCACTCCCATGGAGTTCAAGACCTCCATGTGAGAAGATCCTGCGGGATATCATCAAGACCCCCTTGTGGGAAGATCCATCTAGGATATCATCAAGACCTCCTCTTGGAGATGAACCTTACCTTGTATCTTTCCCTTTGTTGTTTATGTACCTTGTGGATCTTGTGTGTTTGATTGTCTAGTGGATGTGTGATTTGGACTTGTTCTTGAGTGTTTCCCCTTGTGATTTCTCCCCGTTCTTCCCCGTGTTCATCGTGGTCTTCGAGGGATCCCGCTCCAAACGTGAAAGATCGACGCTATAGGGTTCCACCCTACATCATATGGTATCATGAGCCACGTTGATCACGTTTTTGGAGCCCCTACCCCGTGTTTTCTAGCTTGATTTTGTTGATTTCGTCCTAAATCCGAAAATCCCCACCAAAAATAGCCCCCAAATTTTTTTGTGATTTGTTGGTTTGATGATGTTTTGTTGATTTTGATCTATGGATTTGCTTGGTTTCAAGTGGATCTAGCATCTCCCCAAGTTTCCCCATCTTCCATCCACAAAATCTCTAATTTTGCCCCAAAATCATCAAATTCGCCCCAAAATCGAGTTCCTCGAGTTCATCCTCGATTTGGAGCCCGGACATCCGCCCAAGCCCCGACATCCGCCATCCCGAAATCCGCCATTAGCCCAGACATCCGCCCCGGAGTGCATTTTCGCACAAGTTTTCGACATCAGTCCCGCAACCGCGGATGTCCGACCCCGCTATTTCAGCTTTTCCTGCTTTCACCGCTTTCGCCATCACTAATTCATCCAAGTCCGATTTTGACGTTTTAGCTCGTTTTGAAGCTATTGACACCCCCATCCCACAAAAATAACACCAAAACCATTTGACTCCACAAAATTTTCCAAAATTTGGCAAGTTTGCCTAGGCCTCCACCATATCATCCGTGACACCACCACCGACTTCCGCAACCTAACCCATTTTGTTCCCCATTGCATATTGATGAGGACATCAATACAATTGTTACACCCACAGCCCCTGCAGCTATACATACTGGACCAATTACTAGAGCTCACAAGACGCCAACTAAATTACCAGTGTACTTTCGCTTTTGGTAATGATTCTAATGTTCATGAGAATATGATGCTGCCTAAATTGGATACATTTGTTTTGCTTACAAATGAAGGGCCTAGCTTGGAGAAGGATGAACATTGGAGCAAGAACAAGCATGGAGATGATGGCATGCGCAAGGGGGACTAGAATGGAGTTACAAGTGATGATTTCAGGACTTTGAAGCCACCATAATGAGTGCATGAAGCCTTGGACGAAATATACAAGATGCCACTTCATAAATTCCGTCCAGAGGCTATTCTAGGTGCTGCGTCACCTTATTATTGGGCCAGGCCCATGTAATTTCGAAATACATTAGTATTGATGAGGACATGACTACCTGGGATAAGACCAAAAATATTGCATACATGCATATTTGTCAGGTGATTTCTAGTGCAAACTATTCAATAATATATTTATGTTATCCAGAACAAAAATACTTCACATACTTTTGTGTTTTGTCTAATTGCAGGTGTATGGGACATTTGTACAATCCACATATGAAGATAAGGGAAAAGGAGAAGTTTAGGTGTTGTTCAAAAAGTCTTCTCACGCCACTTTTGGGCCAAGAGAAGATAGAGTCCAAGTCTCTCACGTTCTGGATTCAGATTCGACTGCACAGACATACCTGACTCAAAACGTCAACAACTTTTTCATACGGACTCGAATTGGGTGATTCTTTTTGTTGGAAAGTAGATTTCATGCTCTTTCCAGCACAGTTGAATCACCTTAAAATCCGTCCGAGCGCTTGAGTTATGGACGAAACAATCTGACGCAGCAGAGAATCCGAGTCAAACCACAAGTCCAAAGGTGTTACGCCACCTCCACTTGGGCCCATGAGCCTTGTACGACCTAGGGTTGGTTTTAGGCTGCCTTGGGACGCCCTCCCACCTCCTTGGCCGCCACCCTTGCTCCTATATAAGTAGATCCATCTAGTAGCTTTTTCCTTGGGATTTGTTTAGTTAAAGTTAGCCATTGCAACTTCGTACTTCGCTTGTGTCCAACGACTGCACCAAGACCGCCACGGATCCCCACCTTTATCAATACTTCATACATACTCGCAATATTCAGATTGCTTTTATCATATTCTTGCTTGTTGATGAGGACATGACTACGTTGGATAAGACCAAAAATATTGCATACATGCATATTTGTCAGGTGATTTCTAGTGCATATTCAGATTGCTTTTATCATATTCTTGCTTGTTCTTCGATTGCTTGCAGGAATAGACCTTCGTGGTTAGGTTGATTGTGCTCCGCGTGGTCAATAACCTCTCGAGTTGGTTTAGCGACATATATGCGCAACGTCAGGCACGCTTGTAGTCGGATCATCAAAGTCATCTTCACCAAATCGATAATTATCATCTCATCGAAGATCGGGACACCCCGCCTATCAAGTATAGGCTATTTTTAGAGTCCGTATGTGGGGGAAACAAGAGATAGGGTTAGTTTCGACCCTCCACCAAGGGCCAGGAAATTCACCCCTCTTCCTCCATATATACAGCCCTTAGGGCACCGCTTAGACTTTGGGTTTTGTTTAGATTAAAAGTTTGCCATAGCTGCAACTTCACAGCATTTCGCTTGTGTTCAACGACTGCACAAAGGCGCCACAGAACCCCACCTTGATCAATAAAGCTTTCTCTTATATCCGCAATATCCAGATTGCAATCTCAGTTTCTTGCTTGTTCTTCGCTTGCTCGCAGGAAACCGACCTTCGTGGTCAGGTTGATCGTGCCCGGCGTGGTCAATAACCTCCTGAGTTGGTTTAGCGACATAAGGCACGACGCCCTCGCACGTCAGAGTCGGATCGCAAAGTCGACTTCCACCAAAGCGAAATCCACCATCTCATCGAAAGATGGGACACTTCCGCCTGTATCACATATGTCGTTGCTTGAGTAGTGATTCACGTCTCCTAAGGTGTTTCAGCTACTTAGGGATGGTTGCTTCTTCTGATGAGGACATCAATACCATTCTTACACCCACAGCCCCTTCTGCTATACATACTGGACCAATTACTAGAGCTCGCGCACGCCAACTAAATTACTGTGTACTTTCGCTTCTTGGTAATGATTCTAATGTTCATGAGAATATGATGCTGCTTAAATTGGATACATTTGTTTTGCTTACAAATGAAGGGCCTAGCTTGGAGAAGGATGAACATTGGAGCAAGAACAAGCATGGAGATGATGGCATGCTAAGGGGACAAGAACGGAGTTACAAGTGATGATCTCAGGACTTTGAAACCACCATAATGAGTGCATGAAGCCTTGGACGAAATATACAAGATGCCACTTCATAAATTTCGTCCAGAGGCTATTCTAGGTGCTGCACACCTTATTATTGGGCCAGGCCCATGTAATTTCGAAATACATAAGTATAGGCTATTTTAGAGTCCGTATGTGGGGGAAACAAGAGATAGGGTTAGTTTCGACCCTCCACCAAGGGCCACGAAATTCACCCTCTTCCTCCATATATACAGCCCTTAGCGCACTGCTTAGACTTTGGGTTTTGTTTAGATTAAAAGTTCGCCATAGCTTCAACTTCGCAGATTTCGCTTGTGTTCAACGACTGCATAAAGGCGCCACAGTAACCCCACCTTGATCAATAAAGCTTTCATCTTATATTCGCAATATCCAGATCGCAATCTCAGCTTTCTTGCTTGTTCTTCGCTTGCTCGCAGGAAATAGACCTCGTGGTCGTTGATCGTGTTCGCGGGTCAATAACCTCTCGAGTTGGTTTAGCGACATAATAGCGCCGACGTCCTCGCACGTCAGAGTCGGATCGTCAAAGTTGACTTCCACCAAAGCGAAATCCACCATCTCATCGAAAGACGGGACACCTTTGCCTCTATCAAGTGGTATCAGATTTCCGTGTTGCTCGGTGAGATTTTACAGCTTTTTCGTTGTTTAAATCGAGTCTGTTCTTCATACCTATAGTCCACGTTAAAAGCCACAAAAAATTAGGTTAGTTCATCCTATCCGAACTAGTCCGAGCCTTTGCATAATCTTTTTTGTATTTGCATTGTTGAATTTATGTTGCATCGCCGTGTCTAGTTGCTGGTCTTAGAGTCTAGTCTTTTAGAGTTTCGAAGTTATGGTCAAAGTTGTCACGCCGCCAGCCGCACCATTATCATCGCCTCGCCATCTACCACCACCGCTTATCCGCCACCGCTTTGAACTGTGATCCATATACCACCACCGCTATCCGCCACCGCTCAACTGTGATCCATATACCACCACCGCCCATATATCACCACCGCTGCCATCTACCACCATATATATCCACCACCAATCCGAAGTTCCTTGCATATTAGGTTTATTTTCAGGATCCATCTAGTTTTCCGATTCGTGTTTCCTTGTCTCGAGTAGGTTTCGGATTCCAGCAATCTTTTGTCAGTCTGTAGAAGAGGTTGGTTTCAAAAAAGAGAGTCCAAAACCACCTCCGCTTAGGCCCAAAATTTTCCAAAACGCAATTGACAAAAAAATTTCGCTATCCTATTTTTAGGTGTTTTGCCGCATCGAGACAATGTCGTTATAGAAAGTTTTTTGACCAGTTTTCAGTTTTTGGTCCAGCAATGAAAAAAAAATTTGGTCGAAAAATTTCGTGCCCATCCTGTCATTGACCGGGAAGAGTTTTGAGACACTCGCCATTATAGTGATTTTTCAAAAAAAAAAGAGCAGCAAAAAAAAAGCAGCGCAAAAAAAGCTAAAAAAAATTCAAGAGTGTGCTTTTCCCTTGTTTACGCAAGCAGCGTCGTGATTTTGTTAGTGTTCTAGGCTCGCTGCCTCTAGCACGGTCTAGCCTAGACCAGACAAGACCGCTTGTTGAGCGCTTTCTTCAACTTTGCATCTCTGAATTGATTATCACCGACCTTTTTGCTACAATATTATAAGCCTTCCCAGCTCCACATACATCTACGCTGTATGCTTGATTCTCCCCGTAATCGCTATATCCATGCTTTGAGAGTTTTGACTACAACGGTTGCCGATCACCACCGCTGCTGGGTAAGAACTGTAAGAATTTGAGATTTGCTTGACGGGTTTGTGATACACCACCACCACTTCTTAGTAGTCTGAGGATCATATTCTTGTGTGTTTCTATTTGCTACTAACCATGGTAGGATCACAAGTCGATGAGACTGATTGGGAGAACTCGATTTAACAAACAGCTACATGATAAGTTTCAGCAAATGATGATTGGACAGGTGCAAGATGTGCTAAACAGATTTGATGAGTCCATGGAGAAGATAGATGGCATTGAGAAGACGCTTGAAACAAAGCTTGATAGCAAGTTTAATCAATTGCTCGCTTTTCCACAACCACCGCCGGCTGCACCTATCGCACCTCTGCAGCAACAACAACTATGCCCCTTCCGAATCAAGATGGACGAGCTCAGCAGTTCCTATTGAGCCAGACAAACTTCGGTGCCGCTGCTATCATTGTTGGTGCTTTTTGGCTCTCTCCATCGCTGCTGCTGGTACCGAGGAGGATGATGAGTATGCGGCGATTATGAGGATGAGGTTGATCAAAATCAGAACCACGTGCAGCCACCAGACCACCACCACCAGTGTCGACCTCGTATATATTCGTAATGGTAGGCCTGCACCACAACCTCAGTACGAGATGATGTCCATATTCCTAAACTGAAATTGAATATTCCACCATTTGAGGGTAGATATGTTCCTAATATATATCTTACTTGGGAGTTAGAAACTGAACAACGCTTTTACATGTTTACAATATCCCGAGGAGAGACGGTTGTCAGCTGCTGTTTGTACTTTCACTAGTTTTGCATGTGTATGGTGGTCTGAACATTGTAGATTATATCCTATTCCCGCCACTTGGGCTGCTTTGAAAACTGCTATGCATCAAGGGTTCCACCATATTATCAACGTGAATTGCTTCAAAATTGCAGCGCTTAAGACAAGGAAAAATATCAGAGAAGAATATTATCGTGAATTACAAACCGGCATGATTAGATGTGGTATTGTTGACGAGAATGAAGCTATGCTTGCACGCTTTATAGGTGGATTAAATAGAGAGATTCAGACTATTCTAGAGTATAAGGAGTATACTAATATCACTCTTTATTCCATCTTGCTTGTAAAGCTGAACGTGAAGTGCAGGATCAACAAGCATTGGCGCTAACTAACTTTTTCTCGCAGGTCGACTTTCATCATGGACACCGCGGCATCCTCTACTTCCACTACACCAGCACCTCCATCAGCTGCTACCTCTAGCCGTGATACAAGAAAGCAGGCACAACCTCCACTATCTCGCCAAGAGCGCACTCGCCGGGCCTACACAGTAGCTCTTCTTCTTCCATGGCATCAACTCGGGCACACCAGTGATATTATTTGTCCTCGCTAGTAAGGGAAGAGGTCATTATGCGAGAGAGTGCAAATCTCAGCGCAGATGATTGCTACGAGGATGGTGGATATGAGTCCGCTTAGTGACTATGATGAGGAGACGTTGGTTCTTATTACACGTGAAGAACACGGTGGAGATGATTCTGATCATGAGACGCAATACATGGCTCCTCAAGACGCCGACAGTATGAATGTTTAGTTGCTCAACGTGTTTTGAGTGTGCAGGTCACACAAGCTGAGCACAATCAGAGACACAATTTGTTCCATACCAAGGAGTTGTGAAGGAACGCTCTGCGCTGGCCATCATAGACGGAGGGAGCTGCAACAACTTGGCTAGCATGGAGATGGTGGAGAAGCTTTCTCTCACCACAAGACCACATCCACATCCTTATTACATCCAATGGTTCAACAACAGCGCAAGGTTAAGGTAACACGCATCGCTCAAGGCATTTTAGTATCTCTACATATGCTGATTATGTTGATTGTGATGTGGTACCTATGCAAGCATGTTCCTTATTACTTGGTCGACTCATGGCAATTTGATAAAAATTTGTAAACCATGGTAGAAACAATCAGATACTCTTGTTTATAAGGATAAAATATTACTTTGCTTCCTATGACTCCTGAGTCCATTTTGAAAGATGATATTAATAGAGCTAATAAAGCAAAACAGAGAAAAATAAGAGTGAAAATCAGATTGTGGCAAAAGAATTTGAGCAACATATGAAGCCTAATAGTAAACCATCTAGTGTTGCTTCTGAAATTAAATTGAAGAGTGCATGTTTAATTGCCACTAAATCTGATATTGATGAGCTAGATTTTAGAAAATCTGTTTGCTATGCTTTTGTGTGCAAAGAGGCATTATTTTCAATCGAGGACGGTTTTCCTCTTTGCCTCCTGCTGTCACTAACATTTTGCAGAGTTCGCCGACGCTCTTTCCACAAGACGTGCCACCGGATTACCGCCTATTCGAGGGATTGAGCATCGATTGACTTAATTCCCGGTGCTTCACCGCCAAACCGTATGCCATACTGCACTAATCCAGAGGAGACGAAGGAGATTATGCCTCATGTACAAGAGCTTCGACAAAGGTTATATACGCTAATCCCTTTAGTCCTTGTGCTGTTCCTATTATTCTAGTGCCGAAAAAGGATGGTACATCGCGTATGTGTGTTGATTGTAGAGGCATTAATATTATTACTATTCGTTATCGTCATCCTATTCCTAGGCTAGATGATATGCTTGATGAATTGAGTGGCTCTACAATATTCTCCAATGTTGATTTATGAGTGGATATCATCAAATTCGTATGAAATTGGGGGATGAATGGAAAACAGCATTTAAAACTAAGTTTGGATTATATGAGTGGTTAGTTATGCCTTTTGGGTTAACTAATGCACCTAGTACTTTCATGAGATTAATGAACTAAGTTTTACGTGCTTTCATTGACGATTTGTGGTAGTTTACTTTGATGACATATTGATTTATAGCAGATCTTTGGAGGAACATTTGGAACATTTACGTGTTGTTTTTATTGCTCTACGTGATGCACGCTTGTTTGGTAACCTTGGGAAGTGCACCTTTTGCACCAACCGAGTGTCTTTTCTTGGCTATGTTGTTACTCCACAGGGAATTGAAGTTGATAAAGCCAAGATTGAAGCTATTGACAGTTGGCCGCAGCCCAAAACGGTCACACAAGTGAGGAGTTTTGATGCGGAGCATCCTTCCATCATCCCCATGGACTCTACATCAACACCTACAACACCACAAGGACCGATGACTCGAGCACGTGCAAGAGCTCTTGAAACCGAGGTGACATCAATCCTCTCACAACTCTCCTTCGATTCACATGAGACATGGTTACTACCTCAAACGGAAACTCTATGCATACTCAGCACCAAGGAGTCGACCATGAAGAGGCTAGGAAGCAAGGAGAATCGCAAGCGAAGACATACGCCAAGACAGAGAGGAGAAAGCAACAAGTATCAGGAGGCCGGACGATCCGGACAGAGGTCCCGGACGATCCGGACAGAGTCTTGATGATCCGGACTCGGTCCGGACGATCCGCTAACTCCATCAAGGCAACAGAACCTCCACGCTGAAGCCGGATCATCCGGACCCAGCCCGGATCATCCGGATCCCGCCTCAACGTCCGGACCACTACCGACATCCGCCTCAAGCCACCACCAGCAGAGCAGCCGACCATCCGCCCCCACCCGGATCATCCGACCAGCCCGGATCATCCGGACTGCCGCCCGGATCGTCCGCCAGCCACAAGGCAAGGTTGGGCTGACCCCATGTACCCTTCGCCCCTGCACTCTATATATAGGACCCCTCTCCTCACTTTGAGACTTAGCATTGATTAGCTCATATTTGTGTGTGAGAGCCTTTGCTCATCCACTGCATTTCTCCACGGAGATCAGACCTCCGCCTAGGAGAAGATCCTCGGATTCAAGACCCCTATACGGAAGATCCTCGTGGATTCAAGACTCCTCTCGGAGAAGAACGGCTACCTTTGTATCTTTCCTTTGTTGATTTTGGACCATGTATCACTCGTGCTTCATGATCTAGACCTTGTGTGATTGATCTCCTTGTCAGGTTGAGTGTCTCTCTCGCTCTTCCCCGTGATTTCCTCTCGCTTCCTCCGCTGTTCTTCGTGTTTTCCCCGAGGATCCCTCCAAACGTGAAAGATCGACGAATTAGGGTTCCACCCTACATCATATGGTATCATGAGCCACGCTGATCACGCTTTTGGAGCCCCTACCTCGTGATTTCTAGCTTGATTTTGTTGTTTTCGCCCTAAAACCCAAAAATCCCCACAAAAATACCCCCAAAATTTTTGTGATTTTTTAGTTTTGATGATGTTTTGTTGTTTTTGATCCGTGGATTCGTGTAACTCGTGGATCTTGTGTTTCCCACCTTTTCCCCTCGAAATCCACCCAAAATCCCCAAATCATCAATTTCCACCCCATTTTCGTGTTCTTCCCGAGCAGTTCCTGCAGTAGTCGACCTGCCCGGATCATCCGGACCAAGTCCCGATCATCCGACTCGCCGGATCATCCGCCCTGCCCGGATCATCCGCTTCTTCCGCCGAACCGCAGATTCTGCAGCCCACATCCACCACTACCACCTTCCACATACATATACACCTCCCACCCCATCCACCACCATTTCCACTTGCCAAACCCCAAGACTCAACCTCCGAATACCATTCGATTTGAGTTCGACAATTTGAGTGAGATTTCCGTGTCCTTTGTGTTTCGCTATCTAGAATGTGTGACATCAACAACAAACACTCATTTTGGTCGGATACTCATCTTCGCTACGGACGGTAACATCGATTTACATCTTTGTCATACCTTGCAATTGCATTGATAACCATCATATACCATCTTTTATGCTGCTTACCCACCGAGACTAGCCATTGAGTATTGCCGCAACGTGACTTGTGCACATTAGTTGCATACACCATATCATACATACAATCGAGGTGCATATCTCAAAATCAACTTGTGTGTCACAAAGTTGTCATCGTGATACACAATTGCTATCTTAGTTCGTCAAGTTTGCATAAGAAAAGAGCTCAATAGAGAAAGAGCCACTCAAGCTTTTAAGCAAAGAGGAAAGATAAGCAAAGAGCTTATAAGCAACAAGCATAGCATCATACAACATTAAGATTGTCATATAAGATCATCTTGGATCATTGCACCGAATACCATACATATAGTATACTTGGGATAGAGATCGCTGCATTTTTGCCTAGTAGGTTGTGCACAAGCTCCAGATCCGCCTATTGTGCAATCGTATAACGCCTCTAGTATTGTGCAACAAGAGCATTTTCGTGATTCCACATTTTGGCTCACTTTTGGTTTGCACAATCCCATTTATCTATTTATGTGTGTTTCCATGTACCACTACTTGCTTGGTCTACTTGTTGCATATGCGAATTTGCTAATCTTCTTCAACATTTTTGAGTCAAGCTAACAATCGCAATCAATTTTGTGCCACCATCCTAACCAAAGTCCACCAAAAGCTTTTACTTGTGTAGGTGTGAGAATCGACAAGGATCGGTACCAATAGTGCTATTTCATTGTCCGCATTTGAGTGAACTTGATTCATCTTCAACTTCGGTCAAAGGTACATTGGTATTCATTCTTCTCCTTCTACCACTCACAATTTGCTTAAAATGATGGATAGGCCAAGTTCTTCTACAAATCCACTCTTCATCGAAAGCAAGACGAGGACATGTCATCATACGTCACCAAGAGCCACCTCTTTATGCGCAAGAACGAGCTCTCCATCAAGAGCAACAAGCAATGAGCGAACGATCGACAACCTCTCCACCGACTTGCGACTCTCCGAGAAACGTATACGCTGACATTACTTCGACAACAAACTCGACGCAAGACAAGAAAGAGAACGATGCAAGAATGGACGAGATCCGCGCTTTGTTGGTGAACCGCGATTTCTACCTCTTCACACTCAAGACGGAGCCACTGTCGCCACTCCGACGACTCCTTCTCCGACACAAGTACACCGCCATCGAACATTCTTCGCCGAGCCGCAAGGAAGACCGGGCATGCATCTCGCAACCCGCTACACAACAAGAATTCCAAGAGCAAGTTGATGAAGAAGTTCCTCGCCTCAATCGAGCCAAATGCCATTTGCTCAAGCTCAAGAACGACAACGCCTTCGCCACCAACAAGAACAAGAACGAAGCGCCACACCAAGAACAACAAGACGCCGAGGCTCAACGCCTTCAAAAACAACAACAAGAAGAACAAGCTTTGAGGCGAACGCGCCTTCAAGCATCAAGTCGAGCTCGCCAACCGCAATCGCGAAGGCGCAATCAAGAGGAAGCCCTTCGAGAAGAAATACAAGAGAGGAACTACCATCCACGCAAGCGCAACGCCAAACCCAACAAGCTCCTCCACAAGCTAATCAAGCTCAACCTCAACCTCAAGGTCAACAAGAGCAAGTTGATCATGGACTTCCTCCTCACCAAGAGCAACATGAGGATGCTTACCTCCACGCCAAGAACGCCATCATCAACATCGACCTCAAAACAATGAAGAACATCGCTATGACAAGCTCAAGTTCACAATGCCCAAGTTCAATGGAACCAATGATCCCAAGAGTACCTCTCATGGGCATTGAAGGTCGACAAAATCTTTCGCTTGCATAACTATGAGGAAGAGAAGAAGATCGCTATGGCATCACTTGAGTTCCAAGACTATGTGCTCATATGGTGGGAACAAGTCCTTGAGCGCCGACAAGCAAGAGGTGAACCTCCAATCACCACTTGGGCTCAAATGAAGGATGTCATGCGAGCACGTTTTGTGCCCACCTACTACAACCGTGATCTATTCAAGAAGCTACAACTCCTCAAGAAGGAACAAAGAGTGTTGAAGAATACTACAAAGAGATGGAGATTGCCATGATTCGAGCCAATGTCAAGGAAGATGACGAGCAAACAATGGCACGATTCTTGAATGGACTCAACCATCCCATCAAGAAGATTGCCGACTTCCAACCCTACTCCAACCACATTGAGCTCGTGCATCAAGCTACAAAGGCGGAACGACAAGTGCAAGATGACTTCAAGTACGCCAAGTACTCATCCAAGACATACGGCCTCTCCAACAACCAAGCTTCAACAACTACTCCAACTTCGACATCAACCAAGCCTTTTCCAAGCAACGACGACAAGTCAAGTTACAAGAAAACTTCTACAAGTTCAAGTCGCCCTCCTCCTACTACAAGCAACTCCAAGCCACAGGGCTTCATCAGCTACTCCAACCAATGAGACCGCAAGACAAGCTCCTTCAAGTGTTTTACTTGCGCGCCGAGGCCACAAGTCATATGAATGCACCAACAAGCGCATTCATGATACTCAACGACGATGGAACCTACGACTCAATGAGTGAAGATGAAATGGACGCTATTGAGCAAGTGGCCATGCACCGGGCATCAACGAGGATGAAGATGATCAAGTCTTTGTGATGAAGATACCAGCCCCTCTCTTGTTGTCTCCAAAGTCTTGACACTTCAACATCAACAAGAAGAAGACCAACGATGCCACATTGATGCGCATCAATGGGAGCATCATCATCGACGGACATCACCATGTCAAGAGTCCGCTTGGCAAGTGACACGCCGCAACTTACTTCCTATGGACATACATAAAGGTGAATCTTCCGCTTACATACCAAAGGTGAATCTTCTCCTTACACGTGTTCACTTGACCCTTTGAGGATGGTATACTACTTGACACTCCACTCGTGCATGCATAGGTATTGTCGGAGCTTCACGGATGACGAGGAGGAGTGCAAGCGCCAAGGAACGCCTACACCATCCGCAAGGGAAGCATGGAAGAGAAGATGGAAGAAAAGGACTTGCGGAGCGGTAGAAGGGCGGTACTACGTCCGAAAGCAAGCCGGATCATCCGGCTTTAAAGCGGATCATCCGGTGCCCGGTATCATCCGGACAAATCGTCCGACGACAATGTATGGGTCCTCCTGAAGTCGGATCATCCGGTCACCTCCCGGATCATTCGGACGACGACTCATCCGCCCATGAGTCCGGATCATCCGCCTCGCCGTCACAGCAGAATCGGGCCTTTGGCCTTGTATCCTCTCCCACTTACCCCTTCGTGGCTTAGACTATAAATAGACCACCTCCACCTCCTTTCTAGGGTTAGCAAAGTGATAGCTCATTCTTAGGTGAGCTTTGCTCCTACCTATCTCTACTCTTGAGAGAGAGAGACCACTACTCCATTGGAGGCCAAGACCTCCATCTAGGAGAAGATCCCATGGATATTATCAAGACCCCTTGTGGAAGATCCATCTAGGATACAAGACTCTCTTGTGGGAAGATCCATCTAGGATATCATCAAGACCTCCTCTTGGAGATGAACCTTACCTTGTATCTTTCCCTTTGTTGTTCATGTACCTTGTGACCTTGTGTGTTTGATTGTCTAGTGGATGTGTGATTGGACTTGTTCTTGAGTGTTTCCTTGTGATTTCTCCCCGCTCTTCCCCATGTTCATCATGTTCTCCGAGGGATCCCACCAAACGTGAAAGATCGAGGAATTAGGGTTCCACCCTACATCATATGGTATCATGAGCCACGCTGATCACGCTTTTGGAGCCCCTCCCACCGCTTTTCTAGCTTGATTTTGTGTGTTCTTGCCTAAATTCGAAAATCCCCACCAAAAATAGCCCCAAATTTTTTGTGATTTGTTGGTTTGATGATGTTTTGTTGATTTTGATCCGTGGATTTGCTTGGTTTCAAGTGGATCTAGCATTCCCCAAGTTTCCCCTTCCATCCACGAAATCCATCAAATTTTGCCCCAAAATCATCCATTTCCGCCCAAAATCGCTACCGATTCGATTCCGAAGCGGGTCCCATTGAGAACCTCATCCGGACTACTTCTCCTGGATCAGTCGGACTACCGCTGAGAACCTCAACGTACTATAAATCGCTAACCAAAAATGTAACCGCTTAGGCGAATCCTGTTTCATCCGAAACAGTCGAAAAATCATCCGACACGAGCGGTACTACTGCCTCCTCCCGGTACTACCGCCCTGGCCAATTTCAACTTTCCGAGTTTCACTGTTTCGCCATAACTAATTCATCCGAACTCCGATTTTGACGTTTTAGCTCGTTTTGAAGCTATTGACATCCCCTATCCCACAAAAATACCACCAACATCATTTGACTCCATCATATTTTCTGAAATTTGGCAAGTTTGCCTAGGCCTCCACCATATCATCCGTGATACCACCACCGACTTCCGCAACCTAACCCATTTTGTTCCCCATAGCATTAGTGGTTGTTTGAGTTGTGATTTGAGTCTCCTAAGGTGTTTAGGCTACTTAGGACAATTGCTTCTTCATCAACCACCACCACCATTTCCACATAACCTTCCCACCATACACTTCCCACCCCCAACTTAACCCAATTTTGTTTGAGCTTGTTTGAGTTGTGGCTTGTGTCTCCTAAGGTGTTTCGCTACTTAGGGATGGCAACTTCAACTCCGACTTGTGTATAGCCCATCATCCCACTCCGCATTGCCAAGTGCAACACCACCACCGCTTCCGCTACCACCATTTGTCATTTGTCATTTGAGATTTTGAGTTTGCGGTTTTTCCGCTTCCTAAGGTGTTTCGCCACTTAGGACGAGTCTCCATCATCTTGGTATCTACACCAAGAACACCGCCACTCATCATCGCAGCGACGGTAACCTCAACGACACCTTTGTATATCCCCTTGCAAATTGCATTGTTAACCCCTAGCCCATTTTGCGCCACTTACCTATCGAGACTAGCCATTTGAGTATTGCCGCAACGTTATTTGTGCACATTAGTGGTCCATACCTTCCATTGCATACATACCATATCATATTGGTATCATATCATCCATTGTGCCTCAAGTTTGTTCCCAGATATACACAATTGCTATCTTGGTTTGTGCATTGTACAAAAGTGGCCATAGAGAAAAAAAGAGAAAAAGCTTTTAAGCAAAAGAGAGCAAAGAGCTCGTGAGCAAGTGACATAGCATCATACCCCATTGAACATAAGAGCCATACCAAAATCTACATCATATGATATCATGCTTGAGAGAAACACCGGGATCCATACATATATAGCATACTTGGGATAGAAAGAATATCCATTTTGCATATTATAGGTTGTGCACAAGTGTCGATCCGCCTATTGAGCAATCGTATAGCTGCCTCTCTTGAGTTGTGCAACATGAGCGCTTCCGTGGATTCCACATTTTGTGCTCATTCCTTGGTTGCACGACCCCATTTATCTATCCTGTGTGTGTTTCCGTACTTTTCATTGCTATTGGTCCATTTGTTTCACTTATGAATTTGTGAATCTTTTTCAACATTATTGACTCTTGCTAACATTTTGCATTAAATTTTGTGCCACTATCCTCACCAAGCTCTACCATAAGCTTTACTTGATAGGTGGAGGAACAAGTCCGTACCAATTCCACTATTCTTTCATCTCACATTGAGTGAAACGAGATACATCCTCAACATTGGGAAAAGGTAACTTGGTATTGTTTATCTCATTTCCTACTCACCTCTACTCGAGTCTTGTGATGGATAGGCAAGGCATTTCATCTTCGGTCTACAACAACAACGACGAGTTCGATGCCATGAACAACAACTCCGACGCCAAGATGCAAGCTAAAATGGAGGAGATCAAAGCCCTCATCAAGTCCTACAAGCAATCTTCCTCATCTTCGAGAAGACGCTCAAGAGCACATGCTTCCGAGCTACCATCTCCGCAAGATCACATCGCATCGACACCATCACCAACAAAAACGTGAAGGTCAAGAGCTCAACATCAACAACCGCCAATGACTTCACCATCTCCCTTGGCATCTTCGCCAAGCGATTTCAAGGCATCTTCGCCACGGACATACGGCATCTTCGCCAACAAGAACCTCAAGACTACACTCAAGAGAAGCTACCAAGCTCAAGTCCGCGACTTCCACGAGCTACTACGACCTCGACATCGACCACAAGATTCCTTTCTATGGGACTCAAGAACCCGAGGAGTACCTCGAGTGGGAGCGCTTGATGGACGACTACCTCAAGCTACATCAAGTTCCTCCCAAGATCAAGTGAAGTGCGCCACAAGAAACTTCCACGACCACGCATTGGCATGGTGGCTTCACACACCTTCGAGTACTACGACATGAGTTGGCCCAAGACGAAGAAAGCTTTATGGCGAGAGTTTGTACCTCCAACCTACACGGAACAACTTCGACGCCAATTGGAGAACACCACCCAAGGATCCAAGTCCATCGACAAGTACTTCAAGGAGATGATGATTGCTTTGCGACGAGCCATGCGTGGATTTAATTCTATTTCGATGAAGTTCCACTTCATGATGGGATTGCACAACGACATCTCCAAGACCATCGCCTCAAGAACTACAAGTCCATCAACGACTACTACATTGGTGCTCTCAAGGCGGAACAAGAACTCATGAAGGCCAAGGCTTCTCCACCCCAAGCAAACTTCAAGGCGACCAAGCTCTACGACAAGCATGAGGCTAGTACCACCAAGATGTCCAAGCCCGACAAGCCCCAAGACGATGCTCCTGTGTGACTTCACCGCCATCCCTCTTGTGGCATTGATGATGCCGAGTCATCTCCGACTTTTTTCAAGACGGTGCGATTTGAGTTCGACCACGGAGACCTTCAAGGACCAAGCTTTGAGGCGAGCGACAAGGTGGCGAGCAAGGATGATGCTTCCATCTTTGGAGGCGCGAGGGATGATGTGCCATCTTCGCCTTCATCTACGGCGACGACGAGATGATCGAGCATGGGATTTTCCTTCGGTCATGGAGGAGAGTGATGATGTGCCATCTTCGCCTTCATCCACGGCGACCACGACGAGATGGTTGAGCATGGGATCTTCCTTCACCACGGCGACGATGATGACTTGAGTGACTTGTGCCACCATATTGAGAGTGAGAGTGACTTCACCACTAGCCCCATATATGATGAGTTGCCACACCCCATGTGAGGAGAGCCACAACCCCACCACTTGAGTGAGATGAGTGACTCCACCATACGTGAGTTTGAGTGCACCTATTTTGAGGGAGTGAGTGAACCACCACATAGAGAGAGTGAGATAGTTGATAGGTCTCGTGAGGCCATTTGCATTTCTAACAACTTGACCTCTACCTCTATTGTGTCTTCTCATTTGGTGCTAGGTCCCATTTATGATGACGCCGATCCTCGATTTACTTCGCCCTCCCTTTGGACAAGACGATGGCCATGGTGGAATATGATGCACCCCACATGGTTCCATCAAGATGAAGATGACCACCATTTGGTCTTTCCCACCTCACCTACACCACTTGAGTGGAATGACAAAGGTAACAAAGGTGAAGGTGATGCTCTAGTCCCACTAGTGGACTTTCTCGAGATTGATTGCTTGCATGATGTTGATCCACCTAGTACCTTGTTTCATGCTAGTATGATTTCCCATGTGATGATTTGCCCATTTATGATGAGTATAATGATTCTCATGTGGAGTCTATTAGTTGTGATGCCATGTTACATAGGATTTCTTGTGACAATTCTTTAGGTCACATCATGTTTGATAATCCGCTTGACATGTCATACGCTATGCGTGAGATCAATCATATGTCATATTTGCAATCTCTTCATAGTAACTATGCATATGCCATTAAAATAAACCCAATTTACACATATGGCATAGATGACAAGCCCATGGTTATTTGCATTTGTTTTTCTTGCGATGATATTGATATGCTCCCTTTGCATCATTTATCTCATATGCCATGCCATGACCACCTAGCTTCGGATATGCATTGTTTTGATGTTGTCCATTTTCTCCATATGATGTTTCCGATATTGTTCATGAGGAGACCCCATAGTTTCCTCATACATGTTAGGAGATTTTGATCCATCCCATCCATTGCATGATCCCAAAAACTTGTGTGCACCATATGCTCCCCATGATTAAACATGATATTGATGTGCCATATACTTGCATTCTCAATTTGTGTCCCCATCGTGTCATACATAACAACTATTCTTTCATGATGGATGACATGTTCATATACCATGCCTCAAATTTCTTTGAGCATTGCTTATCTTGTGCTAACTCACACGCACATACACATCATGATGGATGATGTGTACATTTACCACGCAAGACAATTTCTTTGGTTTGTGTCTCTTTGTGTAGGTACCATGAATACTTGTCAACCTCGCAATCCCACGAGTTGACAAAACGAGCTCTAGAGAGCAACGATGATTTGGGATCCCGTGGACTATCCTTACCACTGCTCCTTCAAAGCAAGGACTACGCAAGAACTCCTCTACTTGGCTCTCACACTGCTATGGGCCATTTACCACTTCTCACATTATGCTCATTTTACCGTGTTCACTTTGCATGCTATGCTTGCTTCTATGCCTTTGCCATGCAATTGTGACCCTTGTTTGCATCTACCCATGATTCATCATTATGATATTCCTATGTGTATTTGCATGCTTGGTGGAGATCCTTGTTGCTTTTGCCATGCTTATCATGTGCCCCATGATGCTTATCATGTGACCCCATGCACATATTGTCAATCATTCATAATATTGTACTTGCTTTCATGCTTGTGCTATGACATGTGAATTATTCATGCCCACTATTTGCACCAATGACATGTTTGCCATGATTCCTCCTAGTATGTTGCATCTTCGCACTACTAGCTTGCTTGACTTGATTGCTATGATTGCTCACTATATTGCATCACCCATGTTCCACTACTTGCTTTCTTGGGTTGATGACATATATGCTCATGCCTCTCACATGATATATCTTGATCATTGTCTCTTGTGTCATACTTGCTCATCTCATGCGGTTGATGACAACCATCTATATGCTTTCCACATGATTCATCTTGCTTCTTGTCATATATCTCCATGTGTTGCTTCTCTCATGCACGATGATTTGCCATGTATTGAGTGCAACAATGCTATTAGTCTTGCTCATGAGATTGCCCCCATAGCATTCTCGCATATATTTGGAGATTTTGACATATTTCTTGTGAAGCATGCTTGTCTTACTTCTTTGCACCATATACCTAGTGCCATGAATATAGCCATTGTTGCATCATATTATTCATGCACTTGTGCTTCTAATGGTTATGTGCACAAGATGAGAACCATCATGATGGGTGATGTGTTTATCTACCATGCACATACTTTCTTTGTTTTGTTTTGTGCATGTGTAGGATACTTGGACTTCGTGTCGACTTCCACTTCACATTAGTTGACCATTCGAGCTCTTGAGAGCAAGCCTCATACATTCTACCACGACTCGCTTCTACAACACATTTCCTACCAGTTCGGCATTGTGAAGAATGCACAAGGACACGCTTTCAAGGTGACATCCTTATTGAGCTTGGATATTGTGGATCATACTTCATGTGTTGCTTGCACCATTTGCATGCATGTTCGAGATATTGCTTTCACCCATGATGGCCACATTTCCATGCTTCATAACATATATACTTTGTGTGTGGCATCCAATTCTTGGACTACTTGCTACTATCATATGGTTGGTTGCACCAATATCATTTCTTCACATATGCCATGTCCCTTTGCTTGTCACATGCTTGACTTGATTGCCTCACACATGATGAACAATTGCTCTTTCCATTGTGTTGAGTGCCACACTATCTTCACTACACCCTATGCACATTATGCTTGGATTGTCTTGCACTTGACCCATGTGTTTAGACATTTCACTATATTTGGTGTTGTGAATGACTCTTATGCCTACCATAGACCTTTCATTGAGCTCTTTATGCATGCTTGCTATGACCTTGAGGTAGATGCTTGTTCACTTATCACATATATTTGCATCTTGGCCTCCCATTTACATGCTTGTTCCCATGATGTACTTGATTGTGCTCAATTTATATGTCCAAATGTCATGACACAATTCTTTGTCAAACCATATGCTATGCTTGATGACAACACTTGTTGGGTGAATCACCTCTTGAATGCTTGGTTTTGCTCTCACGACAACCACATTTGTTTTTCCAAGTGCTTGTTATCTTTGCTACTTTTGAAGGAATTACAAGACGGTGCGACATTGAGAGTGCCCATTTGGAACTTCAAGATGACAAGAACTTGGTGATCGACCACTTCTACACGGCAACGCCATCTCTTTCCCATGGTGATTTGGTTTTCGATCCGAGGTCGGATCTTTCCCAAGGGGAGGGATGATGCGAGCATCCTACGGACATCACCATGTCAAGAGTCCGCTTTGGCAAGTGACACGTGCCACATCTACTTCACATACATAAAGGTGAATCTTCTCCTTACACGTGTTCACTTGACCCCTTTGAGGATGGTATACTACTTGACACTCCACTGTGTGCATGCATAGGTATTGTCGGAGCTTCACGCATGTCAAGAAGGAGTGCAAGCGCCAAGGAACGCCTACACCATCCGCAAGGGAAGCATGGAAGAGAAGACGGAAGAAAAGGAAGAAGACGTCCAGTAAAGGGCGGTATTACGGACGTCCAAAGCAAGCCGGATCATCCGGCTCGGTATCATCCGGTGCCCTCATCCGGACAAATCGAAGCGACGAAAAACTGTAGGGTCCTCCGGTATCATCCGTCACCTCCTGAGTCCCGGACGACGGCCGGATCATCCGCCTCGCCGCGGCAGAGCAGAATCGGGCCTTGGCCCATGTATCCTCTCCCACTTATCCTTCGTGGCTTAGTCTATAAATAGACCACATTCCACCTCCTTTCTAGGGTTAGCAAAGTCCATAGCTCATTCTTGATGAGGACATCAATACCATTGTTACACCCACAGCCCCCGCCGCTATACATACCGGACCAATTACTAGAGCTCACAAGACGCCAACTAAATTACTGTGTACTTTCGCTTTTTGGTAATGATTCTAATGTTCATGAGAATATGATGCTGCCTAAATTGGATACATTTGTTTTGCTTACAAATGAAGGGCCTAGCTTGGAGAAGGATGAACATTGGAGCAAGAACAAGCATGGAGATGATGGCATGCTAAGGGGACAAGAATGGAGTTACAAGTGATGATTTCAGGACTTTGAAGCCACCATAATGAGTGCATGAAGCCTTGGACGAAATATACAAGATGCCACTTCATAAATTTCGTCCAGAGGCTATTCTAGGTGCTCATCACCTTATTATTGGGCCAGGCCCATGTAATTTCGAAATACATTAGTATAGGCTATTTTAGAGTCCAGATGTGGGGAACAAGAGATAGGGTTAGTTTCGACCCTCCACCAAGGGCCACGAAATTCACCCCTCTTCCTCCATATATACAGCCCTTAGGGCACCGCTTAGACTTTGGGTTTTGTTTAGATTAAAAGTTCGCCATAGCTGCAACTTCGCATTTCGCTTGTGTTCAACGACTGCATAAAGGCGCCACAGTAACCCCACCTTGATCAATAAAGCTTTCATCTTATATTCGCAATATCCAGATTGCAATCTCAGCTTGCTTGTTCTTCGCTTGCTCGCAGGAAATAGACCTCGTGGTCGTTGATCGTGTTCGCGTGGTCAATAACCTCTCGGAGTTGGTTTAGCGACATATATGCGCGACGCCCTCGCACGCTCAGTAGTCGGATCGCCAAAGTCGACTTCCACCAAAGCGAAATCCACCATCTCATCGAAAGACGGACACCTTTGCCTCTATCAAGTGGTATCAGATTTCCGTGTTGCTCGTGAGATTTTACAGCTTTTTCGTAGTTTAGATCGAGTCTGTTCTTCATACCTATAGTCCACTTAAAAAGCCAAAAAAATTAGGTTAGTTCATCCCGTCCAACCAATCTGAGCCTTTGCATAATCTTTTTCAGATTTGCTTTGTTGAATTGGCGTTGCATCATCGTGTCAAGTTGCTGGTCTTAGCGCCTAGTCTTTAGAGTTTCGAGTTCTGTCATAAGTTGTCACGCCGCCGCCATCATCATCGCCATATACCACCACCACATATTCACCGCTAATCCGAATCCATATACGCCACCACATATCCGCCACCATCACGCCCATCCGAGTCCACCTGCAACATATATCCGCCACCAGTCCGAAGTTCCACCAGATTCATCTCCGCACCAAATTCCACCCGAAGTTCCACCAGATTCATCTCCGCCACCACCTCCTAGTCCGAGTCCAAAACGAATTGTTGCATTGTTCTCGATTTCCTATCACGCGACATTCCGAAGTCGTGATAGCCACAAGACTCCCCAACTTCCAAGCCATCCGCAGAAGAAAAATAGTTCCAGCTTCAAAAAAAAAAAAGTCTGGAAAATTTCGCTAGGCAGTTTTTAGACCATTTGTAGACTTTTTCCGAAAAATTTGTTTTTTCGCAAAAAAAAAGAGGAAAAAAAGTGCAAAAAAAAAAAAAAAAAGAGAAAAAAAAAATTCAGAGTGTGCTCCTCCCTTGTTTACGCAGCAGCCGTGATTTTGTTAGTGTTCTAGGCTCGCCTCTAGCACGGTTCAGCCTAGGACCAGACAAGACTGCTGCTGAGCGCTTATTCAACTTTGCATCTCTGAATTGATTATTGTCAACCTTTTTGCTACCATATTATAAGCCTTCCCAGCTCCACATACATCTACGCCGTATGCTTGATTCTCCCCGTAATCGCTATATCCAAGCTTTGAGAGTTTTGACTACAACGGTTGCCGATCACCACCGCCGGGTAAGAACTGTAAGAATTTGAGATTTGCTTGACGGATTTGTGATACACCACCACCACTTTTTTAGTAGTCCAGAGGATCATATTCTTGTGTGTTTCTATTGTTCGCTAACCATGGTAGGATCACAGTCGATGAGACTGATTGGGAGAACCCGACAAACAAACAGCTACATGATAAGTTTCAGCAAATGATGATTGGACAGTGCAAGATGTGGTAAACAGATTTGACGAGGCCATGGAGAAGATAGATGGCATTGAGAAGACGCTTGAAACAAAGCTTGATAGCAAGTTTGATGAATTGCTCGCTGCTTTTCCACAACCACCGCCGCTGCACCTATCGCACCTCTCAAGAACGACAACAACTACGCCCTTCCGAATCAAGATGGACGAGCTCAGCGTGTTCCTATTGAGCCAGACAAAATTCGTGCCGCTGCCATCGCTGTTGGTGCTTCTTTGGCTCCTCGCCATCGCTGCTGGTGGTACCGAGGAGGATGATGAGTATGTGGACGATTATGAGGATGAGGTTGATCAACATCGAACTACGCAACAACCACCAGACCACAACCACCAGTGTCGCCCACATGCAAATAATGGCAATATTAGGGCTCCCTCAGTACGAGATCATGACCATCTCCCTAAACTGAAATTGAATATTCCACCATTTGAGGGTAGATATGTTCCTGATATATATCTTACTTGGGAGTTAGAAACTGAACAACGATTTACATGTTTACAATATCCCGAGGAGAGACGTGTTCTCGCATTGTTTGTGCTTTCACTAGCTTTGCATGTGTTTGGTGGTCTCAACATTGTAGATTATATCCTGCTCCAGCTACTTGGGCTGCTTTGAAAACTGCTATGCGCATCGCTGGTTCCACCATATTATCAACGTGAATTACTTCAAAATTGCAGCGCTTAAGACAAGGAAAAACTCAGAGAAGAATATTATCGAATTACAAACCGCTTGATTAGATGTGGTATTGTTGAGGAGAATGAAGCTATGCTTGCACGCTTTCGGGTGGATTAAATAGAGAGATTCGACCATTCTAGACTATAAGGATTATAATAATATCACTGCTTATTCCATCTTGCTTGTAAAGCTGAACGTGAAGTGCAGGATCGACAGCATTGGCGCCGCACTAACTTTTCTCGCAGGTCGACCTTCATCATGGACACCACGCATCATCTACTTCCACCGCACCATCACCTCCTTCAGTGCCACCTCCAACCGTGATACAAGAAAGCAGCACAACCACCACTATCTCGCCAAGAGCACACCGCCGGGCTCTGCAGAGCTCTTCTTCTTCCATGGCGCCAACAGGCACACAAGTGATATTATTTGTCGTCATTGTAAGGGAAGAGGACATTTTATGAGAGAATGCAAATCTCAGCGCAGATGATTGCTACGAGGATGGTGGGTATGAGTCCGCTAGTGACTATGATGAGGAGACTTTGGCTCTTATTACACATGAGGAACACGGTGGAGATGATTCTGATCATGAGACACAATACATGGCTGTCAAGATGCCGACAGTATGAATGTTTAGTTGCTCAACGTGTTTTGAGTGTGCAGGTTACACAAGCTGAGCAAAATCAGAGGCATAATTTGTTCCATACAAAGGAGTTGTGAAGGAACGCTCTATTCAAGGCCATCATAGATGGAGGGAGCTGCAACAACTTGGCTAGCATGGAGATGGTGGAGAAGCTATCTCTCACCACAAGACCACATCCACATCCTTACTACATCCAATGGTTCAACAACAGCTGCAAGGTGAAGGTAACACGACTCGCTCGTGTGCATTTTAGTATCTCTACATATGCTGATTATGTTGATTGTGATGTGGTACCTATGCAAGCATGTTCCTTGTTACTTGGTAGACCATGGCAATTTGATAAAAATTCAGACACCATGGTAGAAACAATCAAGATACTCTTGTTCATAAGGATAAAATATTACTTTGCTTCCTATGACTCCTGAGTCCATTTTGAAAGATGATATTAATAGAGCTAATAAAGCAAAACAGAGAAAAATAAGAGTGAAAATCAGATTGTGGCAAAAGAATTTGAGCAACACATGAAGCCTAATAATAAACCATCTACTGTTGCTTCTGAAATTAAATTGAAAAGTGCATGTTTACTTGCCACCAAATCTGATATTGATGAGCTAGATTTTAGCAAATCTATTTGCTATGCTTTTGTGTGCAAAGAGGCATTATTTTCATTCGAGGACGTGTTTTCCTTCTTTGCCCCCGCTGTCACTAACATTTTGCAGAGTTCACGACGCCTTTCCACAAGACGTACCACCGGATTACCACCTATTCGAGGGATTGAGCATCAAATTGACTTAATTCCCGTGCATCATTACCCAACCGCACCATACCGCACTCAATCCAGAGGAGACGAAGGAGATTATGCGTCAAGCACAGAGCTGCTCGACAAAGGTTATATACGCCAATCCCTTAGTCCTTGTGTTGTTCCTATTATTCTAGTGCCGAAAAGGATGGTACGCCACGATGTGTGTTGATTGTAGAGGCATCAATAATATTACTATTCGTTATCGCCACCCTATTCCTAGGCTAGATGATATGCTTGATGAATTGAGTGGCTCTACAATATTCTCCAAAGTTGATTTATGAGTGGATACCATCAAATTCGTATGAAATTGGGAGATGAATGGAAAACAGCATTTAAAACTAAGTTTGGATTATATGAGTGGTTAGTCATGCCTTTGGGTTAACTAATGCACCTAGTACTTTCATGAGATTAATGAACTAAGTTTTACGTGCTTTCATTGGACGATTTGTGGTAGTCTATTTTGATGATATACTGATTTATAGCAAATCTTTGGAAGAACATTTGGAACATTTACGTGTTGTTTTTAATGCTCTACGTGATGCACGCTTGTTTGGTAACCTTGGGAAGTGCACCTTTGCACCGATCGAGTATCTTTTCTTGGCTATGTTGTTACTCCACAGGAATTGAAGTTGATAAAGCCAAGATTGAAGCTATTGAGAGTTGGCCGCAGCCCAAAACGGTCACACAAGTGAGGAGTTTCTTGGCCTCGCTGGTTTCTATAGGCGCTTTGTGAGAGATTTCAGCACCATTGCTGCACCTCTCAATGAGCTTACAAAGAAGGATGTGCCTTTTGTTTGGGGTACCGCACAGAAGAAGCCTTCACGGTATTGAAAGATAAGTTGACACATGCCCTTTACTCCAACTTCCTGATTTTAATAAGACTTTTGAGCTTGAATGTGATGCTAGTGGAATTGGATTAGAGGTGTGTTATTACAAGATGGCAAACCTGTTGCATACTTTTCTCAAAAATTGAGGGCCTAGTCTGAATTATTCTACTTATGATAAAGAATTATATGCTCTTGTTCGACTTTAGAAACATGGCAACATTATTTATGGCCCAAAGAATTTGTTATACATTCTGATCATGAATCTTTGAAACATATTAAAAGTCAAGCTAAACTGAATCGTAGACATGCTAAATGGGTTGAATTCATTGAGACTTTCCTTATGTCATTAAACACAAGAAGGGTAAAGAAAATGTTATTGCTGATGCATTGTCTCGTCGCTATACTATGCTTTCACAACTTGACTTCAAAATATTTGGTTTGGAGACCATCAAAGATCAATATGTGCATGATGCTGATTTTAAAGATGTATTGCAGAATTGTAAAGAAGGAAGAACATGGAACAAGTTTGTCGTTAATGATGGATTTGTGTTCCGTACAACAAGCTATGCATTCCAGCTAGCTCTGCTCGCCTTTTGTTGTTGCAGGAGGCGATGGAGGAGGACTAATGGGACACTTTGGCGTGAAGAAGACGGAGGACGATTTGCTACACATTTCTTTTGGCCAAAGATGAGACGGATGTTGAGCGCTTTATTGCTCGCTGCACTACATGTCAAAAAGCTAAGTCACGACTCAATCCTCATGGTTTATATATGCCTTTGCCTGCACTCTAGTGTTCCTTGGGAGGATATATCTATGGACTTTGTTTTAGGTTTACCTAGAACAAAGAAGGGAGGGATAGCATATTTGTTGTCGTGATAGATTCTCTAAAATGGCACACTTTATACCATGTCATAAAAGCGATGATGCTGTCAATGTTGCTGATTTGTTCTTTCGTGAAATTATTCGCTTGCATGGTGTGCCAAATACTATTGTTTCAGATCGTGATACTAAATTTCTTAGCCACTTTTGGAGATGTTTATGGGCTGTTGGGGACTAAACTGCTTTTAGTACTACTTGTCACCCCAAACCGATGGATAAACTGAAGTAGTCAATAGAACATTGTCTACTATGCTTAGGGCTGTTCTAAAGAATAATAAGAAAATGTGGGAGGAATGCTTGCCTCATATTGAATTTGCTTATAATCGCTCATTGCATTCTACTACTAAGATGTGCCCTTTGAAGTTGTGTATGGTTTCCTACCTCGCACCTATTGATTTGTTGCCTCTTCCATCTTCGGAGAAGGTTAATTTTGATGCTAAAGAACGTGCTGAATTGATTTTAAAATGCATGAGTTAACTAAGGAAAACATTGAGCGATGAATGCTAAATATAAACTTGCTGGAGATAAGGGTAGAAAACATGTTGTGTTTGCACCGAGATCTTGTTTGGTTACATTTATGTAAGGATAGATTTCCGATTTGCGCAAATCAAAGCTAATGCCACGTGCTGCTGGTCCCTTTAAGGTGTTGGAGAAAGTAAATGATAATGCATATAAACTTGAGCTGCCTGCAGATTTTGGGGTTAGTCCCACTTTTAACATTGCAGATTTGAAGCCATATTTGGTGAGGAAGATGAACTTCCGTCGAGGACGACTTCATTTCAAGAAGGGAGGATGATGAGGACATCAATACCATTGTTACACCCACAGCCCCTGCTGCTATACATACCGGACCAATTACTAGAGCTCACAAGACGCCAACTAAATTACCTGTACTTTCGCTTTCTTGGTAATGATTCTAATGTTCATGAGAATATGATGCTGCTTAAATTGGATACATTTGTTTTGCTTACAAATGAAGGGCCTAGCTTGGAGAAGGATGAACATTGGAGCAAGAACAAGCATGGAGATGATGGCATGCTAAGGGGACAAGAATGGAGTTACAAGTGATGATTTCAGGACTTTGAAGCCACCATAATGAGTGCATGAAGCCTTGGACGAAATATACAAGATGCCACTTCATAAATTTCGTCCAGAGGCTATTCTAGGTGCTGCATCACCTTATTATTGGGCCAGGCCCATGTAATTTCGAAATACATTAGTATAGGCTATTTTAGAGTCCGATGTGTGGGGAACAAGAGATAGGGTTAGTTTCGACCCTCCACCAAGGGCCACGAAATTCACCCCTCTTCCTCCATATATACAGCCCTTAGGGCACCGCTTAGACTTTGGGTTTTGTTTAGATTAAAAGTTCGCCATAGCTGCAACTTCACAGATTTCGCTTGTGTTCAACGACTGCATAAAGGCGCCACAGTAACCCCACCTTGATCAATAAAGCTTTCATCTTATATTCGCAATATCCAGATTGCAATCTCAGCTTGCTTGTTCTTCGCTTGCTCGCAGGAAATGACCTTCGTGGTCGTTGATCGTGTTCGGCGTGGTCAATAACCTCTCGGAGTTGGTTTAGCGACATAAGGCGCGACGCCCTCGCACGCTCATAGTCGGATCGCCAAAGTCGACTTCCACCAAAGCGAAATCCACCATCTCATCGAAAGACGGACACCTTTGCCTATATCAATTTTCTAGGTGAGCTTTGCTCCTACCTATCTCTTGAGAGAGAGACCACTACTCCATTGGAGGCCAAGACCTCCATCTAGGAGAAGATCCCATGATATTATCAAGACCCCTTGTGGAAGATCCATCTAGGATACAAGACTCCTTGTGGGAAGATCCATCTAGGATATCATCAAGACCTCCTCTTGGAGATGAACCTTACCTTGTATCTTTCCCTTTGTTGTTCATGTACCTTGTGACCTTGTGTGTTTGATTGTCTAGTGGATGTGTGATTGGACTTGTTCTTGAGTGTTTCCCTGTGATTTCTCCCTGCTCTTCCCCATGTTCATCATGTTCTCCGAGAGATCCCTCCAAACGTGAAAGATCGATTTAATTAGGGTTCCACCCTACATCACACATCTTCCACACAAAGGCCGCATCAATGGGAGATCCGCTAAGGTCATCATCGATGGAGGTAGTTGCCACAATTTGGCAAGCTAAGAACTATGCCAAGCTCCAATTGGTCAAGAAGAAGCACCCACAACCATACAAGGTTCAATGGCTAAGGACTACTAAGACTATATGAGTTGAGCATACGGTCCAAGTATCCTTCAAAATCGGTGCATATGAAGACACTTTGGAGTGTGATGTGGTCCCAATGACCGCTTGCCACCTCCTCCTTGGTCGGCCATGGCACTTCGACCGTGATGTCTACCACAATGGGCGACAAACCACTATAGCTTCAAAATGAAAGGCAAAGAATATGTCCCACGACCCATGTCTCCTAGTCAAGGATAGCCGACAAACAAGCCACCAACCAAAGAGAGAAGAGGAGAAAGTGAGCCACCAAAAAGTGAGTGAGAGCCACAAGCCAAATTTGAGCGCATCTTCGCCTAGAGAGAAAAACCTCATACTATTCGCCACCAAACATGAGATGAGAGAAGTGTGTGAGAACCCATCGAGTGTGATGCACTTTGTCCTTGTGTGCAAGGATGGAGAACCAAAAACTAACACCACTCATGAGCTACCTTTGGTGTTTCAATCTCTTTTGCAGGAATTTCAAGATGTTTTCCTCGATGAGCTACCTCCGGGTCTACCTCCTCTTCGAGGCATTGAGCATCGAATCGACCTCATCCCTGGAGCGCCACTTCCAAACAAAGCTCCCTACCGTGTCAATCACGAAGAAACCAAGGAGATTCAACGGCAAGTACAACAACTAATCGACAACGGTCATGTACGTGAAAGCTTAAGCCCTTGTGCCGTGCCAGTTATTCTTGTGCCTAAGCCCGATGGAACATTCCGCTTGTGTTCCGATTGTAAACCAATAAATGCTATCACCGTGCGCTATAGGCATCCCATTCCTCGCTTAGATGATATGCTTGATGAACTTAGTGGAGCCAACTTTTTCTCAAAAATTGATCTTAAAAGTGGCTATTATCAAATACGCATTCATGAGGATGATGAATGGAAAACTGCTTTCAAAACAAAATTTGGCCTATATGAGTGGTTGGTCATGCCTATGGGTTTGTCGGAAGCTCCCGGAACTTTTGTGCGTCTTATGCATCATGTACTTCGCCCATACATTGGAATCTTTGTTGTGGTTTACTGATGATATTCTTGTGTTTAGCAAAACCATGAAAGAACATCTTGATCATGTTGCTTGTTTTGCAAACACTTCAAAACAAAGTCTTTTGCCAATTTGAAAAATGCACTTTTGGAGTTGACAAAGTGGTTTTCTTGGGTTTCGTTGTCTCTTCCAAGGGTGTTCATGTTGATGAAACTAAGATTAAAGCAATTAAAACTTGGCCCCAACCCACCAATTTGCAACAAGTGCGAAGTTTCCTTGGTCTTGCAGGTTTTTATCGCCGCTTGAAAAACTTTAGCACTATTGCAGCTCCTTTGCATGCTTTGAGTAAGAAGAATACCCTTTTGTTTGGGGACCTTGCAATCCAATGCTTTTGATGAACTCAAGTCTTTACTTACTCATGCTCCGATTCTTGCTTTGCCCAATTTTGACAAAATTTTGAGGTCCATTGTGATGCAAGTGGTACCGAATTGGCGGAGTTTTAATGCAAGAAAACGAGTCATTGCTTATTTTAGTGAAAACTCTCCGTGCTCAACTTAACTATCCCGTATGACAAGGAATTATATGCTTTAGTGCGTGTGCTACATGTTTGGGAACATTATCTTAGACCTCATGAGTTTGTCATCCATACCGATCATGAAACGCTTAAGTACTTGAAAGGTCAAACTAAATTGAACAAGCGCCATGCCAAATGGAGTGAATTTATTGAATCTTTTCCATATGTGATCAAGTACATTAAGGGCAAGGAAAATGTAGTTGCCGATGCACTTTCACGATATGTACACTTGTCACCCAACTTGAGTTGAATGTTATAGGTTTTGAACATATCAAAGATTTGTATGCTAGTGATCCATCTTTTGCACCTAATTATGCTAAATGTTTGACGATACATCTTGGGAACAATATTACCTAAAGGATGGTTATCTTATGAGAGCTAACAAACTATGCATACCCGAGTCTTCTTCGCTTGCTCCTTTTGCAAGAGCTCATGGAGGTGGACTCATGGGACATTTTGGACGCGACAAGACCTTCGCCACGCTCTCCAAGAACTACTTTTGGCCCAAGATGTTTCGAGACGTTTCACGCTTCACCACCCGATGCTCTACATGCCGCAAAGCTAAGTCAAAAGCTCAATCTCATGGTCTTTACATGCCTCTTCCAATTCCATATCAACCTTGGGAAGACATTAGCATGGACTTTGTACTTGGTTTGCCTAGAACTCAAAATGGAAAGGATTCCGTGTTTGTGGTTGTAGATCCATTTTCTAAGATGGCACATTTTATTCCTTGCAACAAAGTCGACGATGCTTCACATATTGCAAATCTATTTTGTAGGAAATCTTGCGCCCCATGGAGTACCAAAGACATTCGCCTCCCATCCGTGACGCCAAGTTCTTGAGTTACTTTTGAAGACTCTTTGCGCCAAGCTCGCATCAAGCTCTTGTTCTCATCCGCATACCATCCTCAAACCGACGGCCAAACGGAGGTGACAAACCGGACGCTTCCACTCTACTTCAAGGTTGATCAAGAAGAACATCAAGGAGTGGAGGCGGTTCACCCATCGCCGAGTACGCCTACAACCGCAAGAAGACATTCGACGACCGCAAGTCCCCTTCGAGGTCGCTTCACGGCTTCAACCCATTGTCCCCATTGGACATCCTACCTCTACCTCTACAAGAGCTCACCAACCTCAATGCAAGTGCCCGCAAGCTACATCAAGAAGATGCATGAAGATACAAGAAACACCATCGAGCGCCAAGTACAACGACTAGCTTACCAAGCTCAACATCAACAAGCAACCCATGATCTTCAACATAGGCGATCTCGTGTGGCTACACCTTCGCAAGGAACGCTTCCCCAACGAACGCAAGTCCAAACTTCTACCTCGAGCCGATGGACCCTTCAAGGTGTTAGCACGCTACAACAACAACGCCTACAAGCTCGACCTACCAAGCGACAAGTACAACGTGAGCGACACATTCAACGTCAAAGACCTCTCGCCTTTTCATGGTGATGAAGAACTAGATCCGAGGTCGGATTCTTTCGAAGGGAGGGAATATGATGCGGAGCATCCTTCCATCATCCCCATGGACTCTACATCAACACCTACAACACCACAAGGACCGATGACTCGAGCACATGCAAGAGCTCTTGAAACCGAGGTGACATCAATCCTCTCACAACTCTCCTTCGATTCACATGAGACATGGTTACTACCTCAAACGGAAACTCTATGCATACTCAGGCACCAAGGAGTCGACCATGAAGAGGCTAGGAAGCAAGGAGAATCGAAGCGAAGACATACGTGAAGACGGAGAGGAGAAAGCAACAAGTACTCAGGAGGCCGGACGATCCGGACAGAGGTCTTGACGATCCGGACACATTCGGATGATCCGACCCGTCCGGACGATCCGCTAACTCCACCGAAGGCAACAGAACCTCCACGCTGAAGCCGGATCATCCGACCCAGCCCGGATCATCCGGACTCCCGCCTCGGACGTCCGACCCACACCGACATCCGCCCTCAAGCCGTCACCAGAGAAAGCACCTTGACCATCCGGCCCCCACCCGATCATCCGACCAGCCCGGATCATCCGGACTGCCGCCTGATCGTCCGCCAGCCATGCAACAAGGTTGGGCTGAGCCCATGTACCCCTTCGCCCTGCACTCTATATATAGGACTCCTCTCCTCACTTTGAGACTTAGCATTGATTAGCTCATATTTGTGTGTGAGAGCCTTTGCTCATCCACCGGCACTTCTCCACGGAGATCAGACCTCCGCCTAGGAGAAGATCCTCGATTCAAGACCCCTATACGGGAAGATCCCTCGTGGATTCAAGACCTCTCTCGGAGAAGAACGGCTACCTTTGTATCTTTCCTTTGTTGATTTTGGACCATGTATCACTCGTGCTTCGATGATCTAGACCTTGTGTGATTGATCTCTTGTCGGTTGAGTGTCTCTCTGCTCTTCCCCGTGATTTCCTCTCGTGCTTCCGCTGTTCTTCGTGGTTTTCCCCGTGAGGATCCCCTCCAAACGTGAAAGATCGACGAATTAGGGTTCCACCCTACATCAAGTTTTCTTGGCCTCGCTGGATTCTATAGGCGTTTTGTGAGAGATTTCAGCACCATTGCTGCACCTCTCAATGAGCTTACAAAGAAGGATGTGCCTTTTGTTTGGGGTACTACACAGGAAGAAGCCTTCACGGTATTGAAAGATAAGTTGACACATTGATGAGGACATCAATACCATTGTTACACCCACAGCCCCTGCTGCTATACATAATCGGACTAATTACTAGAGTCACAAGACGCCAACTAAATTACTGTGTACTTTCGCTTTTTGGTAATGATTCTAATGTTCATGAGAATATGATGCTGCTTAAATTGGATACTTTTGTTTTGCTTACAAATGGAGGGCCTAGCTTGGAGAAGGATGAACATTGGAGCAAGAACAAGCATGGAGATGATGGCACGCTAAGGGGGACAAGAATGGAGTTACAAGTGATGATTTCTGTGACTTTGAAGCCACCATAATGAGTGCAATGAAGCCTTGGACGAAATATACAAGATGCCACTTCATAAATTTCGTCCAGAGGCTATTCTAGGTGTCACATCACCTTATTATTGGGCCAGGCCCATGTAATTTCGAAATACATTAGTATAGGCTATTTTAGAGTCCAGATGTGGGGGAAACAAGAGATAG
Source organism: Aegilops speltoides (assembly GCA_021437245.1). Classification (NCBI taxonomy): domain Eukaryota; kingdom Viridiplantae; phylum Streptophyta; class Magnoliopsida; order Poales; family Poaceae; genus Aegilops; species Aegilops speltoides. The sequence goes on along the minus strand of JAHHZJ010002718.1, from coordinate 13,741 downwards.
GGTTAGTTTCGACCCTCCACCAGGGGCCACGAAATTCACCCCTCTTCCTCCATATATACAGCCCTTAGGGCACCGCTTAGACTGGGTTTTGTTTAGATTAAAAGTTCGCCATAGCTGCAACTTCGCAGATTTCGCTTGTGTTCAACGACTGCATAAAGGCGCCACAGTAACCCCACCTTGATCAATAAAGCTTTCATCTTATATTCGCAATATCCAGATTGCAATCTCAATTTCTTGCTTGTTCTTCGCTTGCTCGCACGAAATGCACCTTCGTGGTCGTTGATCGTGTTCCGCGTGGTCAATAACCTCTCGGAGTTGGTTTAGCGACATATAGGCGCGACGCCCTCGCACGCTCAGAGTCGGATCGCCAAAGTCGACTTCCACCAAAGCGAAATCCACCATCTCATCGAAAGACGGACACCTTTGCCTCTATCAAGTGGTATCAGATTTCCGTGTTGCTCGTGAGATTTTACGCTTTTTCATAGTTTAGATCGAGTCTGTTCTTCATACCTATAGTCCACTTAAATAGCCAAAAAAATTAGGTTAGTTCATCCCATCCCAACCAATCTGAGCCTTTGCATAATCTTTTCTCAGATTTGCTTTGTTGAATTTATGTTGCATCGTCGTGTCAAGTTGCTGGTCCTAGCGCCTAGTCTTTTATAGTTTTGAGTTCTGCTCACAAAGTTGTCACGCCGCCGCTGCCATATACCACCACCACATATTCACCGCTAATCCGAATCCATATACGCCACCACATATCCGCCGCCATCACGCCCATCCGAGTCCACTTCGCAACATATATCCGCCACCATCCGAGTTCCACCAGATTCATCTCCGCCACCACCCTAGTCCGAGTCCAAGAATTGTTGCATTGTTCTCGATTTCCAGATCACGCGACATCCGAGTCGTGACAGCAGAGGACTCCCAACTTCCGAGCCATCCGCAGAAAAAAATAGTTCCAGCTTCAAAAAAAAGGCAGTTTTAGACCATCTCAGAGACTTTTAGAAAAAAATTGTTGCAGAGCAAAACAAAGAGGAAAAAAGAGGAAAAAAGTGCAAAAAAGGAAAAAAAGAGAAAAAAATTCAGAGTATGCTCCTCCCTTGTTTACGTGCCGCTACCGTGATTTTGTTGGTGTTCTAGGCTCGCCCTCTAGCACGCCTAGCCTAGGACCAGCACAAGATCGCCCTTGAGCGCTTATTCAACTTTGCATCTCTCGAATTGATTATTGTCGACCTTTTTGCTACCATATTATAAGCCTTCCCAGCTCCACATACATCTACGCCGCATGCGTTGACTCTCCCCGTAATCGCCTCTATCCAAGCTTTGAGAGTTTTGACTACAACGGTTGCCGATCACCGCTGCTGGGTAAGAACTGTAAGAATTTGAGATTTTCTTGACGGATTTGTGACTGCCCACCACACCACCACCACCACTTCCTAGTAGTCTCAGAGGATCATATTCTTGTGTGTTTCTCTTGCTGCTAACAATGGCAGGATCACAAGTCGATGAGACTGATTGGGAGAACTCGATTTAACAAACAGCTACATGATAAGTTTCAAAGAAATGATGATTGGACAGTGCAAGATGTGCTAAACAGATTTGACGAGGCCATGGAAAAGATAGATGGCATTGAGAAGACATTTGAAACAAAGCTTGATAGCAAGTTTGATGAATTGCTCGCTGCTTTCCACAACCACCGCCGCTGCACCTATCGCACCTCTCAAGAACGACAACAACTACGCCTCTTCCGAATCAAGATGGACGAGCTCAACAGGTTCCTATTGAGTCAGACAAAATTCTGGTGCCGCCGCCATCGCTGTTGGTAAGCTTCGTGGCTCCTGCCATCGCTGCTGCTGGTACCGAGGAGGATGATGAGTATGCGGGCGATTATGAGGACGAGGTTGATCAACATCGAACTACGCGGCAACCACCAGCACCACAACCACCGTGTCGCCCACATGCAAATAATGGCAATGTTAGGGCTCCCCTCAGTATTTAGATCATGAACATCTCCCTAAACTGAAATTGAATATTCCACCATTTGAGGGTAGATATGTTCCTGATATATATCTTACTTGGGAGTTAGAAATTGAACAACGATTTACATGTTTACAATATCCCGAGGAGAGACGTGTTCCTCGCCGCTGTTTGTGCTTTCACTAGCTTTGCATGTGTTTGGTGGTCTGAACATTGTAGATTATATCCTGCTCCAGCTACTTGGGCTGCTTTGAAAACTGCTATGCGCACTCATGGGTTCCACCATATTATCAACGTGAATTACTTCAAAATTGCAGCGCTTAAGACAAGGAAAAAATTCTGTAGAAGAATATTATCGAATTACAAACCGGCTTGATTAGATGTGGTTTTGTTGAGGAGAATGAAGCTATGCTTGCACATTTTCCGGTGGATTAAATAGAGAGATTCGCACCATTCTAGACTATAAGGATTATAATAATATCACTCGCTTATTCCATCTTGCTTGTAAAGCTGAACGTGAAGTGCAGGATCGACAGCATTGGCGCCAAGCACTAACTTTTCTCGCAGGTCGACCTTCATCATGGACACCACGCATCATCTACTTCCACCGCACCATCACCTCCTTCAGGTGCCACCTCCAACCGTGATACAAGAAAGCAGTGCACAACCACCACTATCTCGCCAAGAGCACACCGCCGGGCCTGCACAGAGCTCTTCTTCTCCCATGGCGCCAACAGGCACACAAGTGATATTATTTGTCGCCATTGTAAGGGAAGAGGACATTTTATGAGAGAATGCAAATCTCAGCGCAGTGATGATTGCTACACGAGGATGGTGGGTATGAGTCTGCTAGTGACTATGATGAGGAGACTTTGGCTCTTATTACACATGAGGAACACGGTGGAGATGATTCTGATCATGAGACACAATACATGGTGATGAGGACATCAATACCATTGTTACACCCACAACCCCCGCTATACATAATGGACCAATTACTAGAGCTCACAAGACGCCAACTAAATTACTGTGTACTTTCGCTTTGGTAATGATTCTAATGTTCATGAGAATATGATGCTGCTTAAATTGGATACATTTGTTTTGCTTACAAATGAAGGGCCTAGCTTGGAGAAGGATGAACATTGGAGCAAGAACAAGCATGGAGATGATGGCATGCTAAGGGGGACAAGAATGGAGTTACATGTGATGATTTCAGGACTTTGAAGCCACCATAATGAGTGCATGAAGCCTTGGACGAAATATACAAGATGCCACTTCATAAATTTCGTCCAGAGGCTATTCTAGGTGCTGCACACCTTATTATTGGGCCAGCCCATGTAATTTCGAAATACATTAGTATAGGCTATTTTAGAGTCCGTATGTGGGGAAACAAGAGATAGGGTTAGTTTCGACCCTCCACCAAGGGCCACGAAATTCTCCCCTCTTCCTCCATATATACAGCCCTTAGGGCACCGCTTAGACTTTGGGTTTTGTTTAGATCAAAAGTTCGCCATAGCTGCAACTTCACAGATTTCGCTTGTGTTCAACGACTGCATAAAGGCGCCACGTAACCCCACCTTGATCAATAAAGCTTTCATCTTATATTCGCAATATCCAGATTGCAATCTCAGCTTGCTTGTTCTTCGCTTGCTCGCAGGAAATAGACCTCGTGGTCGTTGATCGTGTTCGCGTGGTCAATAACCTCTCGAGTTGGTTTAGCGACATATATGCGCGACGCCCTCGCACGCCAGTAGTCGGATCGCAAAGTCGATTTCCACCAAAGCGAAATCCACCATCTCATCGAAAGACGGACACCTTCTCCTCTATCAAGTGGTATCGATTTCCGTGTTGCTCGTGAGATTTTACGCTTTTTCGTAGTTTGATCGAGTCTGTTCTTCATACCTACAGTCCACTTAAAAAGCCAAAAAAATTAGGGAAGTCATCATATCCAACCAATCTGAGCCTTTGCATAATCTTTTCTCAGATTTGCGTTGTTGAATTTATGTTGCATCGCCGTGTCTAGTTGCCGGTCTTAGAGTCTAGTCTTTAGAGTTTCGAAGTTCTGGTCATAAGTTGTCACGCCGCCGACCATCATCATCGCCTCGCCATCTACCACCACCGCTATCCGCCACCGCTCAACTGTGATCCATATACCACCACCGCTGCCATATACCACCACCGCTGCTATATACCACCACCATATATCCACCACCAATCCGAAGTTCCTTGCGATTCGATTTGTTTTCGATCCATCTAATTTCCGATTCGTGTTTCCTTGTCTTAGTAGGTTTCGATTCCAGCAATCTTTTGTCATCCAGAAGAGGTTGGTTTCAAAAAAAGAGTCCGAAACCACCTCCGCTTAGGCCCAAAATTTTCCAAAACGCACGGATAAAAAAAAATTCGCTATCCTATTTTTAGGTGTTTCTGCGATTGAGCCGGGCCGTTATAGAAAGTTTTTTGACCTGCTTCAGCTTTTGGGTCCGGCAATAAAAAAAAATTTGGTCGAAAAATTTCGTGCCCATCCCGCCATTTGACTGGGAAGAGTTTTGAGACACTCGCCATTATAGTGATTTTTCGCAAAAAAAAAAAAGAGCAGCGCAAAAAAAAAGAGCGCAAAAAAAAAAGAAGAGCGAAAAAAATTCAGAGTGAGCTTTTCCTTTGTTTACGCAGCGCCGTGATTTTGTTAGTGTTCTAGGCTCGCGCTCTAGCACGGTTCAGCCTAGGACCAGACAAGATCACTGCTGAGCGCTTATTCAACTTTGCATCTCGATTTGATTATTGTCAATCTTTTTGCTACCATATTATAAGCCTTCCCAGCTCCACATACATCTACGCTGTATGCTTGTTTCTCCCTCGTAATCGCTATAGCCAAGCTTTGAGAGTTTTGACTACAACGGTTGCCGATCACCACCGCTGCTGGGTAAGAACCGTAAGAATTTGAGATTTGCTTCACGGATTTGTGATCGCCCACCACACCACCACCATCACTTCCTAGTAGTCTCAGAGGATCATATTCTTGTGTGTTTCTATTGCTGCTAACCATGGCAGGAACACAGCCGATGAGACTGATTGGGAGAACTCGACAAAAAACAGCTACATGATAAGTTTCAAAGCAAATGATGATTGGACAGGTGCAAGATGTGGTAAACAGATTTGACGAGGCCATGGAGAAGATAGATGCCATTGAGAAGACGCTTGAAACAAAGCTTGATAGCAAGTTTGATGAATTGCTCGCTGCTTTCCACAACCACCGCCGCTGCACCTATCGCACCTCTCAAGAACGACAACAACTACGCCTCTTCCGAATCAGTATGGACGAGCTCAGGGTTCCTATTGAGCCAGACAAAATTCTGGTGCCATTGCCATCGATGTTGGTGCTTCTTTGGCTCCTCGCCATCGCTGCTGCTGGTACCGACGAGGATGATTATGTGGAAGATTACGAGGATGAGGTTGATCAACATCGTAACCACGCAACCACCAGCACCACAACCACCGTGTCGCCGACATGCAAATAATGGCAATGTTAGGGCTCCTCAGTACGAGATCATGACCATCTCCTAAACTGAAATTGAATATTCCACCATTTGAGGGTAGATATGTTCCTGATATATATCTTACTTGGGAGTTAGAAACCGAACAACGATTTACATGTTTACAATATCCCGAGGAGAGACGTGTTCCCGCCATTGTTTGTGCTTTCACTAGCTTTGCATGTGTTTGGTGGTCTGAACATTGTAGATTATATCCTGCTCCAGCTACTTGGGCTGCTTTGAAAACTGCTATGCGCATCGTGGTTCCACCATATTATCAACGTGAATTACTTCAAAATTGCAGCGTTAAGACAAGGAAAAATTTCAGAGAAGAATATTATCGTGAATTACAAACCGCTTGATTAGATGTGGTATTGTTGAGGAGAATGAAGCTATGCTTGCACGCTTTCGGGTGGATTAAATAGAGAGATTCGCACCATTCTAGACTATAAGGATTATAATAATATCACTGCTTATTCCATCTTGCTTGTAAAGCTGAACGTGAAGTGCAGGATCGACAGCATTGGCGCCGCACTAACTTTTCTCGCAGGTCGACCTTCATCGTGGACACCACGCATCATCTACTTCCACCGCACCATCACCTCCTACAGTGCCACCTCCAACCGTGATACAAGAAAGCAGTGCACAACCACCACTATCTCGCCAAGAGCACACCGCTGGCCTCGCACAGAGCTCTTCTTCTTCCATGGCGCCAACAGGCACACAAGTGATATTATTTGTCGTCGTTGTAAGGGAAGAGGACATTTTATGAGAGAATGCAAATCTCAGCGTGATGATTGCTACCGAGGATGGTGGGTATGAGTCCGCTTAGTGACTATGATGAGGAGACTTTGGCTCTTATTACACATGAGGAACACGGTGGAGATGATTCTGATCATGAGACACAATACATGGCTGTCAAGATGCCGACAGTATGAATGTTTAGTTGCTCAACGTGTTTTGAGTGTGCAGGTTACACAAGCTGAGCAAAATCAGAGGCATAATTTGTTCCATACAAAGGAGTTGTGAAGGAACGCTTCTATTCAAGGCCATCATAGATGGAGGGAGCTGCAACAACTTGGCTAGCATGGAGATGGTGGAGAAGCTATCTCTCACCACAAGACCACATCCACATCCTTACTACATCCAATGGTTCAACAACAGCGCAAGGTGAAGGTAACACGATCTGCTCGTGTGCATTTTAGTATTTCTACATATGCTGATTATGTTGATTGTGATGTGGTACCTATGCAAGCATGTTCCTTATTACTTGGTCGACTATGGCAATTTGATAAAATTTCAGACACCATGGTAGAAACAATCAAGATACTCTTGTTCATAAGGATAAAAATATTACTTTGCTTCCTATGACTCCTGAGTCCATTTTGAAAGATGATATTAATAGAGCTAATAAAGCAAAACAGAGAAAAATAAGAGCGAAAATCAGATTGTGGAAAAGAATTTGAGCAACAAATGAAGCCTAATAATAAACCATCTAGTGTTGCTTCTGAAATTAAATTGAAAAGTGCATGTTTACTTGCCACCAAATCTGATATTGATGAGCTAGATTTTAGCAAATCTGTTTGCTATGCTTTTGTGTGCAAAGAGGCATTATTTTCATTCGAGGACGTGTTTTCCTTTTTGCCTCCTCGCTGTCACTAACATTTTGCAGAGTTCACGACGCTCTTTCCACAAGACGTGCACCGGATTACCACCTATTCGAGGGATTGAGCATCAAATTGACTTAATTCCCGTGCATCATTACCCAACCGCATGCCATACCGCACTAATCCAGAGGAGACGAAGGAGATTATGCGCCAAGTACAGAGCTGCTCGACAAAGGTTATATACGCCAATCCCTTAGTCCTTGTGCTGTTCCTATTATTCTAGTGCCGAAAAAGGATGGTACATCACGATGTGTGTTGATTGTAGAGGCATTAATAATATTACTATTCGTTATCGCCACCCTATTCCTAGGCTAGATGATATGCTTGATGAATTGAGTGGTTTCACAATATTCTCCAAAGTTGATTTATGAGTGGATACCATCAAATTCGTATGAAATTGGGAGATGAATGGAAAACAGCATTTAAAACTAAGTTTGGTTTATATGAATGGTTAGTCATGCCTTTTGGGTTAACTAATGCACCTAGTACTTTCATGAGACTAATGAACTAAGTTTTACGTGTTTTCATTGGACGATTTGTGGTAGTCTATTTTGATGATATACTGATTTATAGCAAATCTTTGGAAGAACATTTGGAACATTTACGTGTTGTTTTTAATGGTCTACGGATGCACGCTTGTTTGGTAATCTTGGGAAGTGCACCTTTTGCACCAATCGAGTATCTTTTCTTGGCTATGTTGTTACTCCACAGGAATTGAAGTTGATAAAACCAAGATTGAAGCTATTGAGAGTTGGCCGCAGCCCAAAACGGTCACACAAGTGAGGAGTTTTCTTGGACTCGCTGGTTTCTATAGGCGCTGTAGAGAGATTTGATAGAGGCAAAGGTGTCCTGCCTTCGATGAGATGGTGGATTTCGCTTTGGTGGAAGTCGACTTTGACGATCCGACTACGAAGCGCATGCGAGGACGCCGCTTTAGCAATCGGTAAACCAACTCCGAGAGGTTATTGACCACGCCGAGCATCGATCAACCTGACCACGAGGGTCTATTTCCCGCGAGCAAACGAAGAACAAGCAAGAAACTGAGATTGCAACTGATATTGCTAATATAAGATGAAAGCTTTATTGATCAAGGTGGGGTTCTCAGACGCTTTGTCCGGTCGTTGAACACAAACGGCACGCCAAGTTGCAGCTATGGCTAACTTTTAATCTAAACAAAACCTAAGTCTAAACGGTGCCCTAAGGGCTGTATATATGGAGGAAGAGGGGTGAATTTCGTGGCCCTTGGTGGAGGGGTCCAAACTAACCCTATCTCTTGTTTCCCCACACATACGGACTCTAAAAATAGCCTATACTAATGTATTTCGAAATTACATGGGCTGGCCCAATAATAAGGTGACGCAAGCACCTAGAATAGCCTATGGACTAATATTATGAAGTGGCATCTTGTATATTTCGTCCAAGTCTTCATGCACTCCTTATGGTGGCTTCAAAGTCCTGAAATCATCACTTGTAACTCCGCTTGATCCCTTATGCATGCCATCAACTCCATGTGTGTTCTTGCTCCAATGTTCATCCTTCTCCAAGCTAGGCCCTTCATTTGTAAGCAAAACAAATGTATCCAATTTAGGCAGATCATATTCTCATGAACATTAGAATCATTACCAAGAAACGAAAGTACCGGTAATTTAGTTGGCGGCGCGAGCTCTAGTAATTGGTCCAAGATGTATAGCAGCAGGGCTGTGGTGTAACAATGGTATTGATGTCCTCATCATCCTCCCTTCTTGAAATGAAGTCGCCCTCGACGGAAGTTCATCTTCCTCACCCAAATATGGCTTCAAATCTGCAATGTTAAAAGTGGGACTAACCCCAAAATCTGCAGCAGCTCAAGTTTATATGCATTATCATTTACTTTCGCCAACACCTTAAAGGGACCAGCAAGACGTGGTATTAGCTTTGATTTATGCAAATCAGAAATCTATCTTACGCAAATGTAACCAAACAAGATCTCCTGTGCAAACACAACATGTTTTCTACCCTTATCTCCAGCAAGTTTATATTTAGCATTCATACGCCAATGTTTTCCTTAGTTAACTCATGCATTTTTAAAATCAATTCAGCACGCTCTTTAGCATCAAAATTAACCTTCTCCAAGATGGAAGAGGCAACAAATCAATAGGTGCACGAGGTAGGAAACCATATACAACTTCAAAAGGGCACATCTTAGTAGTAGAATGCAATGAACGATTATAAGCAAATTCAATATGAGGCAAGCATTCTCCCACATTTTCTTATTTTTCTTTAGAACAGCCCTAAGCATAGTAGACAATGTTCTATTGACTACTTCAGTTTGTCCATCATTAGGGGGTGACAAGTAGTACTAAAAAGCAGTTTAGTCCCCAACTTAGCCCATAAACATCTCCAAAAGTGGCTAAGAAATTTAGTATCACGATCTGAAACAATAGTATTTGGCACACCATGCAAGCTTAATAATTTCACGAAAGAACAAATCAGCAACATTGACAAAGATCATCGCTTTTATGACATGGTATAAAGTGTGCCATTTTCGAGAATCTATCCACGACAACAAATATGTTATCCTCCCTTCTTTGTTCTAGGTAAACCTAAAACAAAGTCCATCGATATATCCTCCCAAGGAACACTAGGTACAGCAAAGGCATATATAAACCATGAGGATTGAGTCGTGACTTAGCTTTTTGACATGTAGTGCAAAAGCAATAAAACGCCAACATCCCGCCTCATCTTTGGCCAAAAGAAATGTGTAGCAAGTACGCCCTCCGCCTTCTTCACGCCAAAGTGTCCCATTAATCCTCCTCCATGCGCCCCCGCAACAACAAAAGACGAACGAGCTAGCTGAATGCATAGCTTGTTAGCACGGAACACAAATCCATCATTAACGACAAACTTGTTCCATGTTCTTCCTTCTTACAATTCTGCAATACATCTTTAAAATCAGCATCATGCACATATTGATCTTTGATGGTCTCCAAACCAAATATTTTGAAGTCAAGTTGTGAAAGCATAGTATAGCGATTTAGACAAAGCATCAAGAATAACATTTTCTTTACCCTTCTTGTGTTTAATGACATAAGGGAAAGTCTCAATGAATTCAACCCATTTAGCATGTCTACGATTCAGTTTAGCTTGACTTTTAATATGTTTCAAAGATTCATGATCGAATGTATAACAAATTCTTTGGGCCATAAATAATGTTGCCATGTTTCTAAAGTCCTAACAAGAGCATATAATTCTTTATCATAAGTAGAGTAATTCAGACTAGGCCCACTCAATTTTTCGTAAAAGTATGCAACAGGTTTGCCATCTTGTAATAACACACCTCCTAATCCAATTCCACTAGCATCACATTCAAGCTCAAAAGTCTTATTAAAATCGGAAGTTGGAGTAAAGGAGCATGTGTCAACTTATCTTTCAATACCGTGAAGGCTTCTTCCCGTGCAAGACCCCAAACAAAAGGCACATCCTTCTTTGTAAGCTCATTGAGAGGTGCAAGAATGGTGCTGAAATCTCTCACAAAACGCCTATAGAATCCAGCGAGGCCAAGAAAACTCTCACTTGTGTTACCGCTTTGGGCTGCGCCAACTCTCAATAGCTTCAATCTTGGCTTTATCAACTTCAATTCCCTCGTGGAGTAACAACATAGCCAAGAAAAGACACTCGGTCGGTGCAAAAGGTGCACTTCCTAAGGTTACCAAACAAACGCATCACGAGAGCAATAAAAACAGCACGTAATGTTCCAAATGATCCTCCAAAGATCTGCTATAAATCAATATGTCATCAAAGTAAACTACCACAAATCGTCCAATGAAAGCACGTAAAACTTCGTTCATTAATCTCATGAACGTACTAGGTGCATTAGTTAACCCAAAAGGCATGACTAACCACTCATGATTTTGCTCAGCTTGTGTAACCTGCACACTCAAAACACGTTGAGCAACTAAACATTCATACCGCCAAGATCTTCAAGCAGCCATGTATTGTGTCTCATGATCGTAATCATCTCCACCGTGTTCCTCATGTGTAATAAGAGCCAAAGTCTCTCATCATAGTCACTAGCGGACTCATACCCACCATCCTCGTGAGAGCAATCATCACACGCTGAGATTTGCATTCTCTCGCAAAATGTCCTCTTCCTTACAACGATTTACAAATAATATCACTTGTGTGCCCTGCTGACGCCTATGGAAGAAGAAGAACTCAGTGCAGTCCGCAGTTGTACTCTTGGCGATAGTGGTGGTTGTGCCTCGCTTGTATCACGGTTGGAGGTGGCACCAAGGAGGTGATGGTGCAAAGGAAGTAGATGATGCACATGGTGTCCATGATGAAGGTCGACCAAGAAAAGTTAGTGCCGCCAATGCCTCCGATCCTCAAGCACTTCACGCTCAGCTTTACAAGCAAGATGGAATAAACGAGTGATATTATTATAATCCTTATAGTCTAGAATGGTCTGAATCTCTATTTAATCCACCCGTAAAACGTGCAAGCATAGCTTCATTCTCCTCAACAATACCACATCTAATCAAGCCAGCTTTGTAATTCCTGATAATATTCTTCACAGAATTTTTTCCTTGTCTTAAGCGCTGCAATTTTTGAAGTAATTCACGTTGATAATATGGTGGAACCCAACGAGTACGCATAGCAGTTTTCAAAGCAGCCCAAGTAGCTGGAACAGGATATAATCTACAATGTTCGCACCACCAAACACATGCAAAGCTAGTGAAAGCACAAACAAAGCAAGCAGAACACGCCTCTCCTCGTGATATTGTAAACATGTAAATCGTTGTTCAGTTTCTAACTCCCAAGTAAGATATATATCGTGAACATATCTACCCTCAAATGGTGGAATATTCAATTTCAGTTTAGGGAGATGGTCATGATCTCGCACTGAGAGGGAGCCCTAATATTGCCATTATTTGCATGTGGACGACCCTGGTTGTGGTGCCGGTGGTTGCACGTAGTTCTCGATGTTGATCAACCTCATCCTCATAATCGCCCACATACTCATCATCCTCCCGGTACCACCAGCAAGCAGTGAGTGGAGCCAAAGAAGCACCAACAGCAGTAGCAAAGTGCCGCACCAGAATTTTGCCCCTCGCTCAATAGGAACACGCCGAGCTCGGCCCATACCGATTCGAAGGGGCGAGTTGTTGTCGCTGTAGAGGTGCGATTGGTGCCGCCGGTGGTTGTGGAAAACGCACGAGCAATTCATCAAACTTGCTATCAAGCTTTGTTTCAAACGCCTTCTCAATGCCATCTATCTTCTCCATGGCCTCATCAAATCTGTTTAGCACATCTTGCACCTGTCCAATCATCATTTGTGAAACTTATCATGTAGCCGCTTTGTTCGTCAGTTCTCCCAATCAGTCTCATCGGCTTGTGATCCTACCATGGTTAGTAGCAATAGAAACACACAAGAATATGATCCTACAGACTACTAGGAATTGGTGGTGGTGGTGGTGGACAAATACAACCGCTAGCAAATCTAAAATTTACCGCCTACCAAGCAGAAGCGGTGATCGCAAACCGCTGTAGTCAAAACTCTCAAAGCTTGGCTATAGCGACATTGTGGAGAATCAAACGCACGACGAGATGTATGTGGAGCTGGGAAGGCTTATAATATGGTAGCAAACAGGTCAGCAATAATCAATTCAGAGATGCAAAGTTGAATAAACGCCAACGACGGATCAGGTTGCTGGTCCTAGGCTAGACCGCATAGAGACGCGAGCCTAGAACACTAACAAAATCACGGCGCTGCACGTAAACAAGGGAGGAGCACACTCTGAATTTTTTTTTCTTTTTTTTTTTTTTTTTTTTTTTTTCCTCTTTTTTTTTGTTCCGCAACAAATTTTTTCGAAAAGTCTACAAATGGTCTAAAAACTGCCTAGCCAGATTTTTTTTTTTTTTGAAATTGAACTATTTTTCTTCCGCGGATGGCTTGGAAGTTGGGGAGTCCTTGTCACACGACTGGAGTATCGCGTGATCTGGAAATCGAGAACAATGCAACAATTATCGGACTCGGACTAGGACTGGTGGCGGAGATGAATCTGTGGAACTCGGACTGGTGGCGGAGATGAATCTGTGGAACTCGGACTAGTGGCGGAGATGAATCTGTGGAACTCGGACTGGTGGCGGATATATGTTGCGTGGACTCTTGATGGGCGTGATGGCGGCGGATATGTGGTATGATATGGATTCGGATTGGTGGTGAATATGTGGTGGTGGTATATGGCAGCGGTGACGTTACAACCTCGTGAACTGCATCAAACTCTAAAAGACTAGACGCTAAGACCAGAACTTGACACGACGATGCAACCGCAAATTCAACAAAGCAAATACAAAAAAGATTATGCAAAGGCTCAGATTGGTTCGGACGGGATGAACTAACCCTAATTTTTTTGGCTTTTTCATGGACTATAGGTATGAAGAATGACTCGATCTAAACTACTTAAAACTGTAAAATCTCACCGAGCAACCTGGAAATCTGATACCACTTGATAGAGGCAAAGGTGTCCCGCCTTTCGATGAGATGGTGGATTTCGCTTTGGTGGAAGTCGACTTTGACGATCCGAC